>JAVSBV010161334.1:0-14504 GCA_033117975.1 Parotocinclus spilosoma | reverse complement strand
AAGACACAATCTGGGGGGGCAATGCCCCCCTCAGCCCCCCCCTAGAACCGGCCCTGATAATAATATATAATAATATGTAAAGTTAATGCACTTAAACATTTCACTGCCACTGTGGTGGCCTATGGGCTAGGATTCAAATACCACTTCTGCCACAGTTGGGTCCCTGAGCAAGGCCCTTAACCCATAATTGCTTGGACTGGAAGACTGTATTCACTGGAAGTCGCTCTGGATAAAAGCGTCTGCTAAATGAAATAAATGTAAATTTAAATATTTCATAACAATTTAAATGTGGAAAAAATGCTGTCACAAGAAAAAATCTTATGCAAATTACATAGAACATTTAGGAATATTTTGTAAAAGAAGTGTTTTGAAAGACCATAGCATCATAGCAGTTTATGGTATTCGCAAATTCTGGAGTGTAAGAGGACTAATAGCAAAGCTAGGTTAAGGCAAGACTCTCTAAATCTTGCACTCTGATTCATCCTGTAAAATTTGCTGAGATAAATATAAAAACAAAAGTAAAGTTTACAATACATTTAAAGTATTATTTGCCAAATCTTACCTTGAAGCAGGACTGGAACATGTATTGCAAATAGATAATCCAATCCTCTGATATATATTTCATTAGAAGATCATCAAAGCATGCTGGAAGACTACACATTTTAATGCACAAAACCTATGCCAAGATACCTTTACTAGCACTAACGTCCACACACTTTACTCCAACCAAACCTGAAATGAGAAGGGTTGATTTCTTAAGTAGGTAACAACTACCGGACCATACCATTTGAATATCGAATTATTTTAACAAATAAACATACAATCAATAAAAATTATTATTTAGAAAATTCTGAATACTAAATATTTGCAAAAATAATAGCAAATTACTCCCAGTTACTTTATTTTTAGAAAACAAACAGGCAAAACTAAAGTCTTTCCCTCATTCCCCTTTCACATCACAATGCACCGTTCCAAATTTTGGCGGGAACCTCAGACTACATATCCCATGAGCCAACAATATTCTGGTCTTTTGATGGACCATGCAGAACCCTGGAGCCATGTTTGATACAAGTTTGTTAGTACACTACACTTTTAAACTATTAATATATAGGAAAAACATCAGTTTATTACTTTTATTGTTTAATTTGTTTTTTTTAGGTTTAATTATTATTTTTTTTAAACAATAAAGGGGTGTTTGTTGGTCCACTGTATAGACTCATCCTGATTTCTGAATTAATCCTGCCAATTAGTCTTTTAAAGTGTGTAAATTTGTTGAATGAATGTCTGTGCTATCTCAGTGGTTAAGTGGTTTGGCCCAGGGTTGAAATGCCAGCACTGGCAAGTTGCTGCTGCTGGGCCCTTATCATAGACATAGATGCACAACTGTTCCCCTCTGCTTGCCAGTCAATCATAATAGCATGAAAGAATCACCAGAGTGGGTTACTCTGGCATGGGTGATAATTTTTTATTTTATATATTTACTGTATATATATATTTTAATAATGTTGTTGCTTTCATTTTTACTAGGGTTACCTGAAGCTCCAGTGACACCGCTTACATCCCGATCTTGATTGACAACGTGATGACGAACACACGCGCCTCAGTCCTGTTCGTTGCCATGCCATCACATTACGCTCGGGCTTCCGCTCGCTACACGACTTTATAAAAAAACGCAAACGATCATTTACGGCCAGTCGTAACGTCCTGGGCCTTATAGTGCTGACAGACGTGTACGGGAGAAACCCCTGAGGTATTTAGCAGTTCAGGTACAGAATCAGCGTTTCTCTCCCTCGTCCTATGTCAGCTGGTAACCCGAGTCTCACTCCAGTTGACTGCGTGAATTGGTACGTTCCCTGATCCGGCTTCTTCACACGCCTCGCGCACTCGAACTCACGCTTGCTCCCTGGCGCTTTGGTGGCACTCTGTGTCGCCCGATTTAAGACGTACCTCACGCACACTAGCTTGGGCTCGCCCCCTGCTGTTCCGGAGCTTCTCAGCGCCACTCTCGCCACTCTCAATGCACGCTCGCCCTCTGCCGTTTCGTCACACATTGCCGCTGATTCGCGTTTGTGCCAGCTGCAGGTGCCATTCCCATTCGGGACGCATCGCAGCTGCGTGATTTCCCCTTTTAGTTTGTATATTGTAGAGCCTTTTGCTATGCCTTTTTTGTTGTTTCCCCTTATTATTAAATGCCGCTCGTTCCGGGGTTCCCGCATCCTTGGGTCCTCACTAATGTCATAACAACCATAATGATTGCTTTTGCTTTATTGGTCTGTTTGGTACTTTTTGCCTGCATTTGTGACTGACTTTCTTTTACATATTTGTGGATGTCCATTACTCCATGTGTACAACTGAAAGAAACTGGCTCACTGCTCGGGGTGCCAGTAAAGTGGATCTGATGGCATCCCTGATCGGTTGTAAGTTGCTCTGCTTAAAAGCTCCTGCTGAATGACTAAATATTAATGCAGTGACCTTAAAAGAGAATGGGCATAACATGAAAATCAACCAGCAGTTTACCTCTCTGAAGTTTTAGCAAGTAACTTTTTCCCTCTCGATCTATATTTCACATTTTTCAGAACATTTCATCATCCTTCTTACCTGTGCCTACTCACTGTATCCACACCCCAGCCCACCGATTCTCTGTTCTGTGCTTAATATAGAAATTACATAGTTGATGCCTTTACACCAAGCCATTATGTCACTTAATGAATTGGAATGTTTTGCACAGTCAAATGTGACAGCGTTGTAATCTTTTATATATGGATATGGATCAGACTGGATCAAACTGGTTTGAAACAGAATATATAAATAGCTCTGTTTCACCAGTCAGACAGCACACAAGCGAGTTGATGGTTCAACGTGGGAGCGGTTGGGATGTGCTTTGAGGGTTGAGTGTAAGAATTTCAATTTGCAGTGTGGTATGCATGCAAAATAAGCTGCTAATGGATCCAATTGCTTGCTTCTGCATACAGTTTGGTGCAATGACTAATACTGGTATAATGCTTAGGGGGTTTAGGGAGTGGCTACGTGAGCTGCTGTTTGTTGTCAGCCTAAGCTAGGTGACATTGGGAGGCTCTGTCTTTCTGTTTAATGCACCTGCTCTTAGTCACAATGCATTACAACAGCCTGAGACCCTGCCAGCTGCTACTACACACTACATGCTTTTTTTCTACACACCAGCTCATACACGAAAAAGGATGACCGTTACTCTTTGTACATGTGATATAATCTAATAATATATTATTGCTATTTAACTAGGTGAAATCTCATTCAAATCATGCAACACTGAGTGAAAATTACTTAATTTTATCCCATACACCCAACAATCACTTCATGTATACCTCCTTGTCTTTACACTCATTGGTCATTTTATGTGCCCCTTACCATATAGAAGCATTTTGTAGTTCTATGGTTATGGACTGTAATCCATCAGTTTCTCCTCATACGGTATTAGTGCTTTTTACTTACAGTGTGTTCTACAATGGTCAGGATCCCAACAGATCAGGTACTGTTTGGGTGTTGGATCACTCAGCAATACAGAGACACTTATGTGTTTGTGGGGTTGTTAGTGTGTGTTGTGCTGGTATGAGTAGATCAGTATCACTGCAGTTCTAAGAATGATCCATGATGCAAAATGTGCCTGATTTGTGGTGGTTCTGCCCATTAGAGAACAGAGTAAAGGGAATAAGTATGTAAAAAAACAAATGAACTATAGTCTGAAAATATAGCACTACAAAATCCATCAATATGGTAAGTGGTACTGATCAAATTAACAATGAGCTTGGAGACAATATGCACCAAATACATTGATTAGGGAGTGTATATGGTTGTACAATGACTCTTAATTAAACTTAATTGTGTGTGTATTTATCCGGAGAAAGGTGGGATTTCTATTTGGGGCTACTGCAGGGGTGAATAACATAGGCCCTGTAGTCTGTAGTTCTGAATATGTTTGCGTGTTGGTAGCTGCTTATCATGGGTACTGATGTATATTCAGTTCATGTTAGTTAAACCGTTTCCACAGTTTCTGCTGGGTGGTATTCCACAAAGGGAGCTTATAAAAGCCACACTTATGAGTAAGCTTTGCTTAAGTTAGCCAATCAGTTCACCTTCAGACTCATTCCACTAATAAAATCCAGGTGCAATCTATTATCACTAATTTAAGCAAGGCTTTTGTAATAAACGTGAACGTGTGCATGTTGTATTTAAACAGTCTCAGCAGTCGATTTTGGGTAGACCCAAGTAAATGTTCCAAGAGTCAAAAATCATAATTTTAGTGTGCTTTATTTTTATTTTCTTGCATTACATTTATTTGGAAATTAAAATATATTCAGAGTTAACTACTCAGGTACAAATATTTTTTTTTTTCAAATTCAATTTCATTGTGACGATTTTCTTTTTTTTATAAATTGTAAAATCATACTTTGCTTGTTTGGAGAAATGCACTTAAGTGCAGGTAATTATTACATTTTAATATTAAATATTAAAATAAAGTACAATATTTAAGTGATATTCAAATGCAATGGTGGATACAGCCACAGCTATTGGATGTTGGATGTTATTGGATGTCACATGGCTTGACCAACAGTACTGATGAATCTTAGCTTTACAGCATTAGCAGATGCCCTTGTCCAGAGCGAGAAAGCCTCAGCTGTAGACTTGCACGGAGCAGGTTTGTACAAATGCATATGTTGCTGTAGTAACTTAACAGGCCTTAAATGTAGCCTCTTTCTTGGAACTAAAACTAACCAATTAAAAGTGAACAAGGCTTATCTCAAAAAACCTGGCTTATTAAATTAGCTAGGTACCAGGTATTTACTGTCCTGTGTGTATACAGGACACACACATCAGGAAAGTCTTATTAAATTAAAATGTTTCTTATAAAAACAAAGCTCTTTCTTTATAATTACTGAATATATTTTAGTTATAATAGTTTTTAGAGATCTTGTTTTATACCGACACACATACAAGGGAAGGAGAGAGATTAAGAGAATTTATGCCATTGTGTGAGAACCATGCTTAGCCAAGCTTAACAGAGCTTGAGCCTAAGCACTCAGGATTCTAATATCATAGTACACACTCTATTTTCATACATGCACACAATAGTTTATGTATGCATGTTTTACAACAGAACAATGTATTAAAACATCTACGCACACTGCCATATTTGGTGCACAATCAAACTGAAATCTGTAAGCCTTTCCACTTTATGGTCTAACCTAACATTAAACTTAAAAGTGTGCAATCAAACCAAAAAAACAAAATGCAAATAACCGGAACAGCCAACATTGGCGTGGTTGAGCACCTACTGTGAGAGTGAGAGGTACATCAGTGTGTGATTCATGTGAATCTTTAGCTTCCAATATCTGTGCAGTCAGAGAGAGAGAAAGCAGACTGGGAAATGTACAAGGCTGATGCTGAAAAGTAGCCAAGCCACCCCGTTTACTTCCTCCTCAGTCAGAAATTTGGCCTGGGGAAGTATATATAGTTTGATGTACCTTTAGTTTTTATGGCTTTAAATGCTATTGCCAGCCCATTATGAACTACTGTGCCCCCCGAGTTAAGGTCCATGGACCAGAGATTGAGAAATCCTGCTCTAGATCATGCTCTGCACTCTTAGAAATAGCTCTGTGCATAAGTGCATGGATGAAAATGTGACGATAGAAATTGATATACAATATTTGGCATGATGTAATAGTAAGAACTCAGAACTCAGGTATGCTGCATTAGCATTGTCTCTGTAACACTCTCTCTATGAGCCAAATCACTGTAGGTACCAGATGTAAAGCAGATTTATGTGGTTATGTAGACTGAAAATGTAAAAAAAAAGCTTCAGTAAAATACTTACACTCTTATACAGAAGAACTGTGAAACAACGTATAAGTTTTTTCTTAAAACTGAAGTAACTACTCTGGTTTTTATTAGCATGCTTCAACAGTATGCCTTTGCTAAGGTGTCCACACTGCGGTGGATTTTAATGGGTACTCTCATTGGGGAGTTTCAGCATCAGACAAGCAATTTGTTTACTCAGCTCAGCTTCCCACAGCGAAACTTCCCCATGAAGATTCATCAATCACATGCATCCTTATATCATATTTTGCCCATTATACAAACACTATGCAAGAGCCTTCTGCTCTGAAAAGAGCTCATCAGAGTAATGTCAGAGTATGCTATTCACATGAAAACATGAATTCATTCATTCATTTGTTTATTTTCTTATCCGCTTAGTTCAGGTGAGGGTTGCAGGAAAGCTGGTGCCTAGCCGGCAGCAAAGGACACCAATCTAAAAACTTATACACACTCACATACTAGATGCACTTTAGAAACACATGTCTCTGGAACATAAAAGGAAATTGAGGTACCCAGATTGAACCCACCTGAAGACATGCAAACACCACACAAGCGGAGTCTGAGGTTGGGGTCGAACTTGGAATACTGGAGCTGTGAGGTGAAACATAAAATGGCATTCAGGTCTACTTGGCAAATTCAAAACTACCCTTTTTTCTAGGACATGAGAGTGGTGTCTCTTTCTGGAGCCTATCCACAGAGAACACAGGGTGCAGAAGTGTGCCAGTAAGTCCATTTTAGGGCTGCATAGGTGTTGCTCTTGGAACACAAAGAGATGATCTCCTAATCCCTCCCTTGAGACACAGTCAGTCATGTGCCTAGAAAGGAGTATTATGGGGTGATGAATCCAAGACTTAAATCTTTGGGTCCAATTGTCAATAAGTTCAGGTCATGATAGGTCATGATATATTTGAGTGTTGAGTTTATGGCAACTAGACTTTATAAAGATGCTTAACCTATCATCCAAAATACTTCTTCAGTTCTAGAAGCTGATGGGGAGTCCTGGGTATTTTTACAAGACACCCATGTTTTGGACAAAGAACAAGCACCAGTTGGTTTTGAAAGGGATGATTTATGTTCAACCAGAACAACCAACATGGAATAGAGAAGGTAGTTTACAACACCACTTATGAGCCACCTACATAACAGTCTTAAGATCCCTTCCCAGGAGGTTTAACCCCTATTTACACCTCGACCCATGTGACTGTGACTTGACATGATAAAGCCACTTACTACTCACTACTGAGTGAACTTGGCTTCTGTGATCCTAAAGACTCATGTATTGATAGGGTGGATGAAGGACCAACTCCAAGGTGACAGTCCTATTAGGGTTAAATACCTGGGACACCTTTAGTTCTAAAAATGAAAAACCCACTTAGATCAGAAATGAAATGTCTCCAAGAACCAAGAAGTAGTCCAGTTTGCCTTCAACTTATGTATGACCACTATACAATTACTAAAACAACAAATCTAATGGTGACCTAAGATTTGAATATTCAACTGAATATTTTTTTTCCCCTAACTTCTTCTGGTTCGGGGTCACAGGGGACGGTCTAATGTGTAACCAGGAATTCACTGGGCATAGGCACAACCTGGCCAGGGCACCAGTCCATCACACTACCTGACCTTCACATTGTGAGCCCCACTCAGGATTTGACTCAGACCCTTAGGAACTGCCCTTTCCAACAGCTGGCAATTACCATTGAGCCACCAGGGCTACAGTTCTCTCAACATTTGATAATAAATATTTTGGTATCACCAGTAAAATGACTGATTATTTGGAGCACTACATGTTGTTAAGCTATATTTTATAACACATTAAGTGTGTGAGAAATGTTGGTATCTAGGTCACAATTGTAGCCCAAACCTTTAAGATGGTTTCTAGATTTTTGTCCTATTGGCAGTTGTTAGTGCAGATAATTGTGCAGAAAATTCTGATACTTGATTCCTACATTACGCTTTTTCCACGGTAAGCATTTTAAAATGTGACAGCCATAAATCTATCAGCAAATACACTCATATCCCAGACTCCAGCGTGCCAGTATTTGGTCTGACCAAAGAATAAATGTTATTCTGGAGTACACAGGTCTGACATTGAATCATGTGTGGATGATCATCAAGACACATCGATTGCACAATAGCAACAATGGATCCTTCAACAGCAAAAAGAAATAGTTTTCCAGCAGAACAGCACAAATAAAATTTATCCATAGGAAAAATGAGTAAACGTATTTAATCACCACTCAATCAACTGTATAACAATTTCATACATCTTCAAGCTTCTGGTTATCCTTTCTTGCACATTTTTGCTGTAACAAGCAGTTCCTTACATTCTTGGTTCAAATCATGTACTAGGCTTGCATCCATGAAACTTTATAAACTCAGTTTTGGCCTCTTTATCCTTCAATATATGTAATGCTAGGATAAGCATCCGTTAATTCAAAGTTAGTTTAAAAAGAAAGGATATGTTATTTAGGGAAAACTTTACAACTGAATGGAGGTTCTAGTACCCTGACAGGCCACCTCTAGCTGGAATAAAATGCAGTACAGTTTGGGCACTGGAGGCAAACCGGTTCTGTGCTGTATCCTGTGACACATTTGGCCACAGAAGTTGCAGTTGGGCCTGTGGATCATGCAGACTTGTAGGTTGCTGAGGCTGGCGTCCCAGTATGCAATGGCTCCCCACATCATCACGCCAGGAGTTGAGGAGTTGTGATGCTCCACAGCAAAGGCAATATTGAAGCACTCAACCTGACCTGATATATCACTGGTTCCCAAACAGAATGTGGATTTGTTGTAAAAGACGATACAGTTCCAGTCTGTAGGAGTCCAGGTTTCTCGTTCAAGAAACTGCTGCAACGAAGGTGCAAGTGGCCGGCTGTCAATAGAAAGACACGCAATGCGTGCAGTAACAACAAATTTCTTTCCGCTAAGCACCTAGAGACATGGATGTGTAGTGAAGGTTCCTGTGTCTGGATTGTGGACAACAAAACTGTGAGAGCTGTTTTTGCTTGTCAGCGGACCATATGATCATCTCTACTGGTGGTCTGTCTTGGCTGTCCAGAAACCGGTTTATCGTGTGTTCATGCCTCCTAACAGCAAGGTTAAATGGAAGTTAATCCTAAATGACCATCCTGCTTCTCTTAGTCCAATAATGTGTCCCCTCAAAGTTTGTCAATTAAGCAAAATGTGTTCGATTGCATAATAGAGGCATGTCTACCAGTCAGCAAGCTACGCAAACGTAGCCAATGAGAGCCTTATATACAGTGGGGGAAATTTTTTAAATCATACAATGTGATTCTGTTTCTTAAGTTAAAGTGTACCTACAATAACTATTACAGACCTTACCATTCTTTGTAGGTGGAGAAACCTGCCAAATTGGCAGTGTATGAAATACTTATTTTCCCACTATATATATAGACTCCTAGGCTACAAAAGGGCATTGGACACCATTTTACAATAAAAGTCCTATGGGTGCTACTGTTTTTGAGAGCTGTCCCCATGCACAGCTGAGCACACAATTCGTAAAACCCAAGGGGAACAAAAGAGGAAAAAAAAATATAAAAGTGTTAAAAAATATACATTTCAAGACAAGTATGGTCCCATGTTAAAACAAGAGGAGGAAACAGCTGCAGGTGGACTAAGATTGTAAGACAGAGTAAGAAATAGAAAGGAAGAGGTGGGAGGAGAAGTGCACCTTCAGCTCAAATAGACCCTATTAAATCAGGTTAATGTAATGGATTTGTTCCAGCTCCCCTGCTGGAGCCTCTAAACTGAAGGCATGTCAAGAACAGCAGTGCTCTCAAAGATACCATCTGTGGACCTCTCTCTCTCTCTGGTACTGTCTTTCC
This sequence comes from Parotocinclus spilosoma, assembly GCA_033117975.1. NCBI lineage: Eukaryota > Metazoa > Chordata > Actinopteri > Siluriformes > Loricariidae > Parotocinclus > Parotocinclus spilosoma. Next base: position 4,806 of record JAVSBV010161334.1, on the reverse strand, counting down.
TAGCAATTACACGATTTATCTCGCTCACATACCGCCCGCCCATACCAGTTCTACTTATTTGATACTTCCATTGCCCTAAGGAATCAGTGGTGTACCATGTATGCAATAGACTGTTATCTAGATAAAAAATAATACCCACTAAAATGAGCCAGTATATAGAAATCAGGGATTAAAAATTGGGTTAAGGTTTTTCTTTAATGGAATAAAGGCATACACTATTTAATCTCACAGCACAAAAATATACACCTGGAGTACAGTGTGAGGGAACGATGACAATTTTATTTAGACAGTACTATAATCTTTATACTGACAATGACTCTGTTACTGAATGCATTTTTTTCATTTAAGCTTTAATTTCTTATGAGTAGAAGAAATTCCATTTAGTTGTCATCCACATCTGTAAATATAATCTGTAAATATATCAATTCTACATCAATTTATGGATGCTGGGCTTATAGAACACCCTGTGCTTTGTATTCACTGTTATTTATAGTAATTAAATCTCATTGATGAGAATGTGGATCCAAACTTTCTGGAAGTATTTGTTTTTAAACAAAATAATACTAGACTTCATCAGTAGTGTTGTTGCTATGTTACAAGAGTATTTTCAGCATTCATAGACAGAGCAGCTTAACATGACATTAAGTTGAGCTTTGCCTTCACAAACTCACTGATGGCATGTGAGTGATAGAAAGCTCCAAAGCATTTATTCATGAGCAATTGACAGGGTCACCCACACACACACACACTATAGACAGCTGGATGAATGACCTGAGGTCCACCCAAACTAGGACAAAGCACCTGCTACTTACGCACACATGCACACACAAGCTTCTATGCTTTGTGAGGAAGCTCCATTGTCATAATATTACTCTAGCTAATTTACAAGATACTTACATCTAATCCTAACTTTAACCTCAGTAACATGTGTATAAAAAAAAGTCTGTTTTACTCCCGGTGACCAGCAAGATAAGTAATTGTCAGATCTTTTTATACCTTCACCTAATCTTAACCTAAACCTCGGTAACCTAAAGGAGATCTTATGCATCTGTTTTTTCCAGAAGAAAGTTGCAGTTTCTGGTTGCAAAAAAAAGCAGTTTCCCTGCAGAAACAAGCAAAATGTCCCCACAAGGTCAGTCCTTTCTATGCAAATTAATGCTAGACCTAACCCTAAGTATAATCATCACAAAACTCCAACATCATTTTATTATGGTTTCATAGAACTGACAATTCCAAGGTACTCAATGTACTTAATCTTACTTAAGATAACTACCTGAGATTCACCCAGAAACCAGAAAAAAGCACATGCTGAAGATATAATAAAACAAAAATCAGCATACTGTAATCAGTCATTCTATCGATTAGACAATTTTAAACTACTACCTGTCCACCATTATAAGGACAAACCAGCTGCGTTCACATGTAACCACACATACACATCAACAGATGTTGCCAGTGGTGCACAAATCAGACAACTTAAAGGTAATATATTTAGAACTATCTGTTGTCTGTTCAAACAGCTCAGTCAGCCCATCCTTCATCAAAGGTCTGACTTTTACTTCACTAATTATTCTTATCCCTCACACTCCTTCTTCTACACATTTCTGAAATTAATTTAGCCCGAACCACTAAACTTCCAGACACAGTTCTCACCGTTATGTAGCCGAAAGTATTAGGACACAAACCAGCATGTGGCCAAAAGTATTGAGACACAAAACAACATGTGGCCAAAAGTATTAGGACACAAACCAGCATGTGGCCAACATTACTGAGACACAAACCAACATGTGGCCAAAAGTATTAGGAGACATGTACCTGCTGCACACATATGCATACACATGCACACAGTGGTTCCACAGAATGGACCACATGCTAATGGTAGTCCCCGTTGTATGTATCCTTCATGTATATTAAGGTTATTTAGAAAGATTATTAAGAGTTTATTGTATGGCAACATCATTAACACAAAATATTTGTAATACAAGTGTTATATATGTCATCAAATGTATTAAACAATGTATTAAACGTGGAAAACAAGAAATAGATAGAACATGGCTTTTCCTTATTACATTTAACAACATTCATCACTCCTACCACATCACATTCCTACATCACGTGCTCCTGATTTTCTCATTTTGCATGGGAGAGTGTGGGAGAGCATCAGATTGTGTATCGCTTGCCTGGGGGAGTTTGGTTTCTGCTGAAATATTCCCTAATTTTTGTGAGCAGTGTATATTATCAGATTCATATCATGGAGTCAAACAATCATAAACCAGACCATCAGAAAATGGGGATGTACTGTACTTAGGACTATTAGCCAAGATCAACCCAAATTAGAACAAACCACCTGTTGTGTTATTAAGTAAACACATGGGCCACACACACAAGTAAAACTTGTTCAGTAGTTCCTTACACAACTACATTAAGAAGAGATTACTATACTAAGGACATGCAAACACCTACAGCTTAAACACACACAAAACACCAACAGAATGTACAAAACAGAATATATAAGACAATCTCAACGTAACCTGATGCGGACTACATAATGTCCACCCAAACATTAACCATTTCCTGCATAAAAACGTATAAAAATGCACTCACACACAAAGCAAAAGTACACTATTTTTAGTGGTTTCCCTCATAACAAATGAGAGATGGCACAGTTCTGGGTCACACTTATCCTTTCCCTTCACATCACCCCGACGTGCAATTGCCACAATGATTTTACAACTAAAAATCTCTTTGCAAGTACACAGCCAGAACTGCACTGGCATCCATAACAGTGAGCCACATTCGGCCCACATTACCTGTGGTAAGTTATATGTTACAAGTGGGCCGCATGTGCCTCAGTCAGATTGCCTTGATAAACTTGATTGTGGCTGCCAACAATTGGGCTAAATTTGGTTCAAATATATACTTGCCAATGCAACAACTGAACTGAATCAGTGCCTAAACTGTGCCATAGTTCATCCGGAACTGTCTGTTATCTGGGTCTATAAATTAAACATGTTAATTAGGCATACCATACTACGTGAGGTGAACCCAAGCCTGGACAAATCACCTGCACACAAAACATCAGTAGAATTGTTCCAATGGTAGCACAAATTGGACATCAAGTTAACCTATTTAGGATTTAAGACTATTACATAAGGTCCACCCAAATCAGGAACAAACACCTGCTGCTTAAACACACATGGCCTTTATTTTACACAACAGGTAATACTCCTGGAATGACCCATGTGAGCACAGAAATTTATGTTGATTAAACATGATAATATTGAGTTTTGTGGACAAAGAGGTCACATGAATTTCCAAACTTGACTGTTTAGACCAGGGGTGTCCAAACTTTGGTAGCCAGATTGGACCATATCAAAATATTTAAAGTCCGGTCTCTCTTCACAAAAATATTGTACAAAATTATTGAAAATATGACAAAATCTAAATGTACAGAACAATCAACAATTCTTTAACATGTGAAATTCATTTAAGATCAATAACTACAGCAGGATATCCACATATCAATATACCACATGGTGGTGCAGATTATTTGTAGATTATATAGGCTAATGAACATTTTCTGTATACATGATCACATCTTTAAAACATGTCAACTGTCTTGCATCAGTATTACTTACAATGAGTGGATTATACATGTTAGGTCTGGTTTTGAGAGCTGTACTTGTTATGGACTTAAGCAGACTGAAATAAATAATTATAACATGCCAGCAGGCTGCTAATAAATGTAATAATATATTCTTAAGAGTGATGTTGAGGGCCAATTAGGCCCTAGGACCGGAATATGGACAACCCTTGTTTAGGCTGAGGTTGTATATATACATACATTCATATGTATACATACAGTGTATATATACATTATTAGTTTTGCAAATGTATACATCCAATTTAGCTCTCATAGGTTTTCTGCTGCCAATCAATAGAAAAAAACTGTAAATACAACTACTGAACAAAAAATTTATTTGGTCTATACAAATAAATACAGCATTGCTGTTTTTACAATGTAGACACTGAGTATAAAATCTAAATAAATTATGTTTGTGTGCTATGTAAACAAATCCATCCCAGAGTGCAGACGGTTCTGGACTAGGTGCTGACAGCTCAGTTATGGAAATGGCAATTGTATTGTTAACCAAATTTGTCCCAACTGTTGCAAGCCACAATAAAGTTCATTATAGCATTAAAACAATTAAGACAAGAAAATATGGCCCATATGTTGTCTAAGATTTTGTGCAGGATTTGAATTTGGGGCCTGCCAGGTACAGTTTTGCAGGCTGTATACTGATAGGGAGATTTGATTAAAGATATTGCTGTAATTCCACAGCGGTATGTGGGCTGAGGAAGTAGGTAAGCATGGCCCAGAACTGTGCCATCACTCATTTTGCTATCAGGGATGTGGCCTGAACTGGAATTGAAAAATGCTGATAAGTTTCTCTACACCATCATGAAATAAACATGGAAAAAATGCACCGTAATATTACTGTGCCAGCAAATGCAGAACTACACAGACATGCTCTCTTACCTTAAAGCTCTAATCCAATCCATAGTGCAATTAACATAATTTTGTGATCTTGCAGTAATATCAAATAGAAAATATACTTTGTTGGTAAGACACTCTGACTGCTACTCCCATATACCAAGGTTCAGATGTATCACTAAGACTGTGAGACTGTGACTGTGAGTATATGAGAGACAGAGAGAGGGAGAGAGGGAGAGAGAGAGAGAGAGAGAGAGAGAGAGAGAGAGGGAGAGAGAGAGAGAGAGAGAGAGAGAGAGAGAGAGAGAGAG
>JAVSBV010161305.1:0-14505 GCA_033117975.1 Parotocinclus spilosoma | reverse complement strand
GCTAAGTGGCGACTTGTGGCTTCTTTTTTGTAGTAAATGGAAATGTTAGGCAAAGACCTGTAGGTGGCAGTAGAGAGCCGGGGAGAAACTCAGTAGTTTCTTCACGGATATTACATACTGTGCACGTTCTTTGGTCCGATTAAGCGGAATTGTGGTCCAAATAAGGAAATAACATTACACGTATATAATAGGATTTGTTTCGGTACTTTAGGATTTGGTCTGAATAAGCGGCTGGTAACATTAACCGTAATTTAATTGTATCCGTTTCTGTATCCCACAAGGGTGTGGAAGCTTTAAAGTAAGTATAATGTCAAGCTAACGTAGATAGTTGCATATTGCTAGCTATAGAACAGTCTTACTCTGTCTAACACATTTTTTATTGGTAAGACATCATACAGTTTCATTCAGTTTCTAATCTAGATATTGTTAGCTAGCTTTCTTAAAAGCCAATGCAATCTAAATTGGGCATATATACCGTAATTTAGTTATGTTAATCAGACTTAATCAACTCTTTAATTGAGCGTTGTTAGTTGGCTGTACCGCAACTACAAATATATTTGGCATTGTTAGCTGGCTTTTTACTCATTTAACTCTGTCTTTTATCTAACCCTGACTTTATCTAAAAATCAAACACAAAATCTATCTAGTTCTAGCTAGCTGCCTTTACAGTGTTAAGCTCCTTCTAAGGTAAGAAATGCAGTCCTCTTTTGCTCAGCTGTTAACGTTTGAAATACACATTAGAGGCATCAGAGACTCTTTGTGTTAAACAAGTCTGGAAAATCTGAAAATTCACTATGAATGGGGGTTTTATTTCAGGTTTTTGTTCCTCTTATCTTCCAGGAAATTACACTGTAAAAGCCAAATGATTTCTAAGAAATGTAGCTCAAAGAGAACAACACATTGAGAAATCACACGATTTTAAATCAAAGTGTGTGCATTCCATGTGGTATTTATGAGCCCAAACATGCAATAGATCTCATAGGTCAGTAATTCAGTATCGTTATCATGGACAGTGGATCAAGTGGAATCTGGTTGATTTAGAGCTTTATAGCTGGAGAATGGCAAGCAACTGTAGGCATAAAAATGACCACAGAACTGAATAAGCACAATTGTGTTCTAGTCACAACAACATCTGTGGAATTCATGGCAGCTCTGCCATTCAACCAGTACTGCATCAAAGGTCGATCTGTGAAGATTCAGAACTTGCTGTAAGGAAACAAAACCTGTACTCATGAGCACTGGCAAAAAGAGTATGGTTTGACGAGTGTAGCTATATTTCCTACGATTAAGTTAATTTATGTTTGTAAATGATAAAATCCTTCTTCCAAATCCTTAAGGCGTGAATACCCAAAAAATTTATAGTTATCAATTGCAAGCATGTGCCGTTTAACATCCAAAATAGACGCTGACATAGTCGCATAGTAGTTTAGATACATTGCACATAGTGTTTTATTTAATAATAAACATTTAGTCGAGTAAAAATAAAAGGAGTATTACCGTGTTGTTTTCTGCTTGCAAAACTGACATTCTCTTTTCTGTCAGCAGGTGTCATAATGCTTTGCTCATACTAGATTTCTGTCATTCAGTAAATAAGACTTTTGTTTCCTGTTGAAGTCCGTAAGACCTCAGATGATAAAGAGAACAGAAGTTGATCTGATGGGTGTCAAATGGTGCCTCTAAAAACTTTTGTATTCAATACTGATCGGCGCTGAATGACAACAGAAAACAAAGAGTTTTCTGACTAGAGAAAGATTCTGATTCTAATGAAAGCCACATAGCCACTGGTGCATAAAAACTAGTAAAGTTGATGAATTCTTTAGGATGTTCTATAATTCTGCATGGACATTTCTATCCTAAAACATCTGCTTTACACATTGACTATAAGTCCTAAAATTATGTAAAGAGATCGAAATATTACAGTTGATCATTTGTATGTGAAATTAGAGTCAGGTGTTTTAAGCAACGGGATGACAATCAGTATTTAAAGAAGTCTGATCGTCACTTCATGTTGGTAGAAGTGCATTATGGGACGACCTAAGCTGAAGTTGTTAACATCTTGAAAGTCTTCATCAGCCCAAAGTCAGACAGGCTGTGTACAAACGTATAAAAACGTATAAAATTCAAGACCATTGCTACTTTCCCGACCAGAGCAAAGCGTAAAATGCAGGGTACTTCCAAGCAACTAAAGGCCTCTTGACATTAAGAGAGAACTGATTTGTGAAAGGTTTGTGAAATAAACCGGAGACCTCTCATGGATTTCCACCAGACATAGGGAGAACATACAAACTCCACACAGGCGGAAAGGGAATTTGGAGCTGTGAGGTAACGGTGTTAAGCAGTGCACCTCTCTGAGCAGGATTATGGATGAAGGAAGAACGCAGTGAAGTGTGTGAGCTTTACCAGACAGAGGCTTCCTATGCACTTTTTCTTTTATGAGCCATCGTAATGAAGCCCATAGAAACGATGTGTTACAATTATTGTGTGTATTCAGTGTGTGCTCGCGCAAGATGCCGCTCCCTTCTTACTCATCACCATAGCAACCATCTGACTCGTGCAGTACGCAGCATTTTTTTACCCCCCCCCCCCTCACGCTGTCCCATCCCCCATCCGGTCTACACCACTGTCTCTCTCCAGCTCTCATTCTCTTCCTCTCGGTGTGTATCTCGAACCCGATTTCACATGTGCGCTTTAACCTGATGTAAGAGGTTTGGTGTGAACCAAACATACAGTTGAAGGAAATAGTTTGTGAACTCTTTAAAATGACTTAGAGTTGTCAAGCTATAATAATACACATAATCTGCCTAAACTAATTAAACACACGATTCCCATTGGCCTTTTTGAACATGACGCAAATAAATAACACGAGGACTGTTCCCATGAATGTTATGGGATTGCAGGTATAGCTTAAATATCTAAATAATTTAGTAACTATGTGAAATGCTTTACCAGAACAATACCTTTTTAAAATAAACTATTTTTCTGTTCATCTTTTGTGCTTGGAATGTTGTTAAATTACACTGAACTTTACGTTGTGTGTTTACGCAATAGAATATGCCCTCAAACGTGAGCATAATGCTTAAAGAGCTCAAAAGAAAGCCAAATGCAACATCAAAAGAGCTGCAGAAAGCCCCTGAACTTGTGTCTACTAGAAGAAAACAGCACTGAACAAAAATGTTAATAAAGCAATATCATGGAAAAAACATCTGCTCTACAAATAACATTGCTGCACCTCTTGGGAAAAGACCTAGCACAATGAGAAATGGACTTCACACTTTTGGAGTTACATTTTAGTTTTTCCGTTTGCACATTTACCTACCCCGGACCAACTTACAACATTCTGACTCTACGATTGGAATCGTTTGATAAATATTAATACACCTTCAGGAGAAAGCATACTCTGCAGAGTGATAGTGCAGTGGTCATGTTTGTGTGGTCATGTTTTAAAGGTCTTCAAAGTTCAAAGTAGCCTATTCTGTGGTATATACAGTATAGTAAACTCCTCTGTTTATGATTAATTCATCTTATGATGGATTTGGTGGAACATATACCCATCATAAATTGGGAAGCACCCAATCTCACTCTAGCCATTTAGAACCATATGGTAAGGAATTGTAATTATTTGTAGTCTTTGATGGACCTAAAGTCACTTAAAGTCCATCTTCATTGACCGTTTTGGTGAATACTACAGCTGATTCTCATCCATTGACTTGTCAGCTTATAAAAAAATCCCAAAACAAGCATTCAAAGTGATGAAAAACACCAAAGCTGCTGGCATTTTTTTTGGTTCTTTGGTTTAATGGCTTTAATGTACAATATTTTCAGCTGTAGCTACACATCGAAAGCATTCATTCAAAGAACAGGAGCAAGATCTGGCATGTTTAACAGGATTAGTTCTGTGTGTGCATGTCCATTCAGACACTAATTCCCTCTCATTAAGCTGAATTAGCACTAATGAGCACGACATCCCCATCCTCGACCCTCCTGTTTAGCTCTGTTTCTATCACCCCAGTTCCTATGTTTAGCTTCAGCTGAAGATGACATTTACTGCATCTTTGATGAGTCACAAACTGGTACATTCTGACATGGTCAATCTAAGAAATTAAGAAAAAACTTGGGCGTGGTGGCTGAACCAATAACTCTGTGGTCAATAATCCATTTTGCACAATTCATTTTATTTAAAACAATATCAGGTAGGCACTTATATATTATATTCTTACTTGGAAAAAGGTCTATATACAATGGTCCAGATATAGTGTTCTGACTATTGTACAAACAGTGCTGGCAAATGAAGAAAATGTTCATTATTCCCAGCAATTTTGTCTACTGTCAATTTTACTTGCATATTGCAGTACAGATTTGTTTCCTTTACCTAACACTACATAGTCAAACAATTGGATATATTATATAATCTTTAACAAAATGCAGTTATCACTACAAATATTATAAATGCAAATTATATAATATAAATAATTATTATATTATTATAAATAATTTAGTAGTCATGTCAAATGCTTTAGCAATTACCAGAACACTACCGCTTTAAAATAAAGTATTCTTTTCATGGGGTATTTGTGTTGGATGCTGCATGTGCAAGCTGTTATCTGGTGTACCTGGCATGTTGCTTAATCACACTGAACTTTACACTGTGTTTATGCGACACAATGTGCCTTCAAACATGAACAGAACAACCATGACATAGAAGTAAAATCTAGTTTTGTAATCGAGTAGTTTCAGTACGGAAAATTCACTCGTTCATGCACAGGGCCACGCACACACACACACACACACACACACACACACTTTGGTGTCCTTTAGCACACCAAAGCCTTAGCTTCTCATCAGAACTGTTGTTTTCCTCTATTTCTGTTTTGGCCGCACAAAGAAGTCTTTCTTGTCTGACAAAGAGTGAGATTACTTTCCTCCAGTAATACAACAGTTCCCATCAAATGACTACAAACAGAGTCACATCTGATCTTTAATCTCTCACGCACACTTAGATTCGTTGATGCATTCTATTCACATTTTAGCCTACAGACATTTCTTACTAATAAGTAAGCATTACTTTTCCATAAAAGTTGCGATAATAAACTTGTTTTGACATTTTTAGTATTTTTAGGATTCAGTGTTTAAGCATACATATAAGAATACAACAAAAATACAATAAATAGACTAAATTGCTAATTCATTCATTATTCAATATTAAGTTAAGTTAAATTTACTAAGTTAGTCAATTTTATTGCAAAACAGATTCATTTGGTTTTAATAATTGCTTATTTTTATAATGTAGAATTTATAATCGTAGTATTAATTTACCAAAATTCCCAATACTTGGATGAACACCAGTAATGTTGGATTTTCTGAATTTGCAGAAAATAGCCTACTATAATAATTAACCAATATCTGCTCCATCTACCATATAGGTACACTTTGTAGTTATTTCAGACAGTTTGTCTCCCTTTCACAATGCCATTAAAACAGTAGCATCAGAGACTGGTCACACCCCTGGCTGTGCATACAACACACACAGACACACACACACACACACACATACATACACACACAGAGGACCGCTTTTGAGAAACCTATTGACCAAAGACAGGTCTTACAATATAGGAATCATCCAGAAAAAAATCCCATAGAAAACCCTCACAGACATGAGGAGAACATGCCAACTTCACATAAGTGTGCATACCAGGAAACAAATCTCTGGAGCTGTCAGGTAAAAATGCAGATCTCTGGGCCACTGTGCCACCGTATTATATAATAAGGTTTTATGGTAGTTTTATTTAGCTGATGCTCTTATCCCGTGCCAAGTGCTTCAGTGAGCTTTACAAAAGCAAAATCGCTAATTATTAAAGAGTAAATAAATACTACCTAGACTCAGTGTTACAATACCTATAGAAGTATTAGGACTTAGGGTAGTATCTGGAATAGGCTATATTTAGACCATTTCAGGAGGTTAAAAATGATGTTCATGCCATCATGAGGATGTATGAAAACATGATAAAAGGTTAGGAAATAATTGCGATGTTCGGTGACTGAAGACTTCATTTGTGTTCTCTGTCTCCATGTACAGTATATATGTATATGTTCTAATATAAGATCCTTGTTGTTCTATAACATGAACAGAGTACCACGCCTACATGTAACACACCGGCCTCTGACACCATCAAACATCAAAGGTGTGATTCCTCTCTTTCCCTCTCTCACTCTCGCGCTAATTCTAATTCACACACACATTCTCCCATTGTTATGCAAGCTCTAATGTATATTACTAAAACAGATCTTACCTCTGCAGGTGAAGCTGAACCGTTTCGGCTTCTGTTGGTTCCACTAGTGAGACACACCTTACGTTTTTTTGCCCTTCCTTCCCTCTTCTCTTATCCACTATGTAGATTGCACCTTCTGCTCTGATGCTGCAGTGATGGAGAATACACCCTCTCTCTCTCTCACTCGCTCTCTCTCTCTCACTCTCTCTCCTCCCTCCATATACTCTGCCCCCCCCCCACACACACACCTCTCTATCACTCGTCCATGGTTTCACTCACTTCCCGAATAAAGATGACATCATCACTTCTTCTCTGGAAGGCCTTCCCATTCTCTTTTCTTTGTATTACTGGGCCCCTCCCTTCTTCTTAGCTGGTTTCTTTTGGTTCTTGCTCTCTTTACTTTTTTGTAATTTTCTTTTTTAAAATAAATGTAAAGCATTTTATTAATTCATTTTTTTAAAAACTTGGAGTTACTGTTTTTGTTTTGGTTCAAATGTATTTGAAAATAAATGGCATTTATTTTTCAATTCCAGTTTTCTGGTATTTTGCTGTTCTAAGATTGACATACTTTTGTTCATTACATTTTGAGTTGTATATTGTTTCCTGTTATTATATAATGATATAAATACATTTCAGGTCAAATAAAATATATTTCTTTACTAGGAATATATTTAGTAACACACTGCATTTGCAAATGAAGTCATGTTTTTAATGACATAACAGTTCTGATCTTCTTTTTAAGTAGTGTAATTTTTTTTTATTGTTTTATTTTTGTTTTATTTGTTTTATTTTTTATTTTTGTTTATTGCAATTCTTATAATTAGCTACGTTTATTATTTACTAATTATTGTTGTTACTGTTTAGTTGTATTTTGGAACAAATTTAATTTATTTCAGAATTTGAAATTTTTTGGGGGCAATTCTGTGATTTTTTTAATACTTTTATAATTAGAAATTATAATACTTATATTTGAAAAAAATCTAATGTTCATGTTTTCATTTTGCATTATTTCCGGGTTTTCTATTCTGGAATGCTCTGAGCACAGGCAGAAATGGGACGGAACACCAGTCCATCACAGGGTCTCCTTGTTGCCTCTCCACACTCAGACATAACCAATCATGCCTGAAGGCTCCTCTGGGACCTCAGTGTCCATAGTGGTAAGATAGCGAATCGCTGTTCCACCGCCCAACTGCCTTAGGTACTTTTATTAATTACATTTTTTTAATTATTTGTAGTTACTGATTAATGTTAATTCAAATTTGTTTGAAAATAAATCAGATTCATTTGAAATTATATCTTGTTTTAAGATACTTCCCACAGCATATAATAATATCATCTAGTTCTTCTTAAATTTTTCAATTCAGACTTATTCTGCTATTCTGTGACACTGTTTATGTAGTAATGATTTTATTAACTTTCAGCTTTTGTTACTTGGTACTGGTGCACTGTAACTGGTGCAACTTTATTTACTGTTATTTTATGTTATCACGGTATCTTATCACACTGATATATCGTTACATTGCTAATGGACCTGAAGAAAAAGCCCACTTAAGCTGATAGACAAGAAAGTCATCATCCCTCTCCTCCTCCCTCTTTTACCCAGTGGCCAATGAAGACAGATGGACATATGGAGGGAGCATGTGGGGGTGTGATGGTGACTTTGTTCTTCTCTTGTTTGGTTGGTGGGAGAGGGTTGGAGTGAATGAACGGAGAGTGTAAGGTCGGAACCTGCTGTTATAACTATCCAAGCAGAAACATTATTATATTTCTTTGATTGCACTGCGGTTCACAAGACAAACAGACAGTCAGAAAGACAGATAGACAGTTATTTCAGGCACACCCTTTGCAGGTACACAAATTAAAGCATTCAATATTTGCTTAGAATGGGTTATAAAGTTCGCTAACCAACACATGGCCCTGCCCTCAAACCTAATGCTATTAAAATGAACATAAATGCTGACGCTAAGCTCGACCTGGCCGTTATACATCCATGCAAAATTCCACTTTTGCTTGTATAGTTTCCTCCTGTAAAGTTTTGAAGAGGAAAGTGGAAAGCTTCCCAGAAAATAAATTCCCAGGTAAATAAGCTAAGGCCAGACTTTTTTTTAATTGCTTGTTTCTCCGATGTTCCTACTTAAGAATCTACGATAAGAGGAGGAAGGAAAAAGGAAAAAAAAATCTTTATTTTTCAGCATTTTTCAATTTCTCGAGGACTATGTGGAATCAATACAAGGAGGAAGAAATAAAAATTAATTTGTATTTAAAAATTAAATGTATTTAATCTACAATTAAATTAAAGTGAATCTGGAAAAAAAATGTATGTACAGAAAAATACAGTTGGCTTTTTTTTATTTCAACCATCGGTACTGCGGAGGATCCGCGAAATACCTAAACATTGTTTTTGTATACTTCAAATAAGAGTGTCGGCAGATCAGCGAAACAAGAAATTAAAAAAGTCAAAAATTGTCACCTTGTGTATAGAAATACCTGCAGGAATTCATAGATTGAGAAGAGGTGGTACAGTGGAGTGAAGGTCTGATGTGATGTGTGGAAAATGAGTCGCAAAGCAGATAGTAATGATTGGCAAAAAGAAGGGATTGCATTCTGGCGTGTCAAAGGCCTTAGTGTGAAGGAAGTAGCTGAATTTTCAGGTGCATAAAAGCATACGGTCATACAAGTCTACCAGTGTACAGGAAGTATCACCAGATACACTGATTATTTAAAATTCAGAAAACAGAAGTGTCAAAACAGTGTATGCTCAAAACTCAGAAATCTACTCCCAAAACGATTGTTTACACTCCATGCTGTTTTTATTAATCAGACACTAGATGTTCTCCATGTCCCTGAGAAAGTGAATCTGTCAGTGATCCTGGTGATATTTAGGATGTTGGGGATATTTTGAGATACTTGAATAGTGGGAATGCTGGTGATGTTTGGGATATTGGAGATTGTAAGGATGACATGGATACGAATGGATGTTGTTTGGTCTATCTGATTCCTGATGATGTTAAGTGAATTACTCTGCTGAATGAGAGAGAAGAGTGAGGGTGGAGGAAAGGGATGGAGACAGGAACCAGGATTACGTCATGTCAGTCTAGCTAATCTAATATACGAAGCAGAGTGGCAGCATGAGACAGAGAAACTGATCGGTTCAGACAGGAGGGACAGAAATTGAAAAAAAATGGTGACCTTTTCATTCTGTGGATCGATCTGTACTTATTATGTGAGTCTGATTGAATTTACACAAATGTCAGAAAATATTACAACTGTAGAAAAAAACCTGTAGGAGAAAAAAAATCTTTCCATCCATCCTTGTGCCTTTGAAGCCATTCATCTACACTGCTCACAAAAATAAGTTCATTAGGAGATCCCCACTATATAATAGATACAGTATTTCTATTGAGGTCAATACTGTAGTACTTATGGTTGTGTTTTAGTGGCTGTGTTTGTAACCTCTGATGCATTCTCTGTTTTATAATACACTACTTACACTAAGGTTTGTGTTGCTGCTTCTGAGCAAGTCTTCCTCACAAATACAAGAATACATTTATCCATCGATCTAAAACACTTTAGCTTTTTAGCTGTGTTGCATTTCATTCACTTCAGGGTTTAGTTGGAGGGATTCAGGAAATATACAGGGAAGCTGTAACACCGCTCATTTATATACCAGGACAGAATGAAGATGAGCAGCTGAGCTCTTCAGAAAAGATCCATCAGCTATTTACATGACTCTTTTTGTTTACATTATAAGTATAAATGTGAATGTGCATATAAGTTTTGAGAAGCATCTGAGTAACGCCTGTTTAGTGAAGTGCTTCAAAATGAAGTCCAAATAGTGATTGCATTAAACTGTAGTTTTTGAAAGAACTAAGTGAACCACAATTAAAAACCACACTACTTAGCTTAAGTGCAATTGGCAGAGGTGCTCCACACAACACTAAACAGCACTACACACAACACCACACACTATACACATTTATCCACAATCATGGCAGTCAGTCACATTTGCGATCTTGTAATCTTGGAAAACAGGGATAGGAATGAGCCTAACCCTAAAGAAAATTCAAATTAACCGTCACCTCAACCAGTGGACCCATTTCTGTCTATTTAAATAACACCCCCAGAACATCACAGAACCTCCTTTAGCTTGAACCACACCTTGACATAGTCAAGAGAACGTAGTTCTTATTAAAGGATTAATGAGATATCCGATCCACATACAGGCAAAAACGAGATTCATCTGACCAGGCAACGTTTCTGATCATAAACAGTCCACTTTTTGCGTATTTTCCTCCACTGTAGCTAGTTGTGCCTGATATTATGCTAATGAATATCACAAACATGTGCCTGACAGGATCTGAAACCCTCCTTAAAGGACTTTGGTTTAAAGCGGACATTTATACCTAGACTTTATTGGTACAGAGACTTTTGGTAATAGTCGCTGTAGTTCATGTTCTATATTCAATCATATTGTCTTTATGCTATGCTGTTGGTCGATCATGGTACCATGCTATTGATGGTGAAGGAGATTACTGCATTGATTGAAACTTATTTATTCATGAAAGTTATTTACTCGTTCATTTATGCATACATATTAGCGTAATTTGCTTAGATTAAACGTATTAACAATAATCAAATCATGTAAAAGTGTGATTGAGTTCTTAATCCAAATAATAGAGCTCCATCTGCTGGTGGACAAACAAAATGGATCTAACGCGAAACACGTCTAGTAAGAGAAATACTGGAAATGGACTACCGTCTGTAATTGTACACCTACAAAGATATAATTATATAAATATGAGAAGAAGTGAAAAATACAAAATGCCTAATAATTTTGCACCGTACTGTAGAATATAGAGAATGGTGGGTAATGGAATAGAGATTATGGGCATAGTGCTGAAATCACCATCATGTGATGATCAATGATCAATGGTCCAATGGTTATCAAAGGTGTTCATTAAATTGTTTATTGTAATTGAGGTTTTGGTGAATCCAGAGTGAGTGAGTCACATCGTGTTTATAGTGTCAAAATGGAGAAACGAAAATCAAGAGAGAAACTCCCCTCCTCTTCATTGCCTGGATTAAATACTAACGTCCCCTTCCAACAGGAGAACACATACACACACACACACACACACACACACACACACACACACACACACACACACACACACACAGACCTTCAGTTAAGCAAACAACAGGTTAAGTTTCATTTCTCTTTCCACTGTCTTTCAGTCTCTGAATCATAATGAAAAGAATTATGATTTCTCCATACAGAGACTTCAGGACTTTACACATTTTGTCCATTACATATTTACTGTTTAATATTTAGTATGGCATATTATACTCTGATCAGTCATAACATAAAATTTGCACCAATAGTATCCTGTGTGATAAGGCACAAAAAAATTAGGAGCAGATCCTATAAGTGGTGAGGTGAGGTCTCCATGGGTTAGAATTGGTGTAGAGCATATCCTACAAATGCTCGATTAGACTGAGATCTGGCAAAGGCTAACTTTGTTTCTTAAACCATTTTGTTGCAATGTGGTAGTAGAAGGCATTATGGCATTGAAAAAGTCCACTGCCATCAGAACAAACCATTGTCATAGGTACTTGGTCAAAGTAACATCCAAATAAATAACAGGACCAAAGGATTCGCCAAAGAACACTGGACTGACATTCAAACTGTCTGTGCCATTCTCTGAACATGTCAGTGGGTTTAACGTTAGGATTGACGATTGGTGCTTTATGTTGTTCATTTTTCAGAAAAAAAGAAACTATCCTAAACACAACAACCTAAAAATGAACAAAACCAAGAGATCAACAAAATAGAAAATAGAAAATAAAAAAAAAACGAGCAAAACATACACTGTACACAAAAAGTAGTGCATATTTAATATGGGGATATTTCATTTTGAAATATTCCCTAATTGTTATTAGCATTGTACTAAAAACAGACCAAGTATAGGTGTACATCTAAATAAACTGAAGCTGATAAATACAGTGATGCTTGGATGTTTGTGAACCCTGTCATACTAAAACCTATAACAAAACCCAAAAGTACGTAAACACAACGTAATTAAACGAAAGATACGAAAAAGACATGCGTCTTAGGTTAATTGGTGTCTCTAAAGTGACTGTGCATGTGTGTCCTACTATGGATTGGTTGTTGACCCCCTGTGGATTAAGCGAAATATAATGGATGGATGATACAAAAAAATATACTTGATCATTTATTTATTGAGGAACATGGAAATGGTATGTATATATTTTTAATCAGTGGGCTGACAATCAGATGTGGAAGCTAGGCACGTCACATGGGGGGTGGGGTGGGGTGGGGGGTGCGCTGTACCTCGTGGAGAGAAGTGCTCCTGAATACGAAATGTATGTTTCAATATGTTAAATCCACAGATATGTTCTCTGTCTGCACAAGTAAACTAAAGTATACTAATTAGCTATGAGTCATTATAATGTTCTTTGGCATGAGTTATAACAGCCTATTTTAAAACAAGTTTTTTGCATGTGGGAAATTGTAACGAAATACCCAGAGAGTGCAAAACCAAGGGAAGTCGAAACTGAGAGGAAGAGCAATGAGGAACTGAGATATGTGCACAGACCCAGCCTTTTGGGGACTATAAACCATACTGAATTGTATCTGATGTATGCCACGCCCTTTGTAGGGCAGGTGCAAGTGTGACCAAAAACAGTATAAAGAGCATGGGTTATCCAAATATATGGAGTTATGGTACAGGGGGATGTGCAGAACCTATCCCAGCATTCATTGTTAGTGGGAGTCTGTCACACCTTCTGAGAATGCAATAAAGGCTGGGGTTGTGGATAATCAGTTAGAATTTTCCCTTTAAATTGCTGCACACGATTTCATCCTGTGATGGCCCCCACTAGCTTGTCCAATCTCTTCACACCTGCTCTGCCCAGGTTTTCCACTGCGTACCATTAAACACGTGAAATAGGTTTGAATGGATGCCACAAGCCTTCTCACACATCTTCCCATTTCTGCTTTTCATTTAGCCTGTCACATGTAACATTAAAACCACAAAGCTAAACATAGCCCCTCCCTCTTTTAGCTCACGTTATTAAACAAAGCACCTTTACACGTGAGACCCTTAAGCATGGCCTTTGTTTTACATCAAGACTATTTTTTTTCTGTGGTTCAGCCAGGTGGTGAAATCAAATTCACAGTATGTCAGAATCCCAAAATAATAAGGAACTTAGCATTTCACATCCTGAACTCTGAATACTTTCTGAATACTGGCGCTTTTGTCAGATTCTTTGCCAAATCGAATATATTTTTAACTTTCTCTTTCTGCTAAACTCGTGTTGCGTATAACTCTTATTGACTCCTTCCTGTCCCTGATTCCAAACTTCACTGTTATTGGATTAGTCAACTCTGACAGGTTGCCATGTTTCAACAAAAACAACAACAAAAACATTATTTTGAGTATCAAGTCTCAAGTCATGAGTTCCAAGTCAAAGTCAAGTCTTTTATCAATGTTATTCAAGCAAGTCTTACATCCTTAAATTTGTGACTCATTTCTGACTCATGGGCCTCACAGCAAGAATGTTCGGTCCCAGCATGGAGCGGCCTGGGTCTTTTCTGTGTGGAGTCTGCATGTCCTCCCTGTGTCTGAATGGGTTTACATGTGTGTTAGGTTAATTGGTGTCCCTAAAGTGGCCTTTAGTGTGTGACTGTGTGTGTGTGTGCCGTACGATGGATTGGTACCCCATCTAAGCTTTGCGTGCCGTGCAGCGTTGCCAGGTGGGCACTGGCTGGTGACTCAGTGTGGATTAAGCAGAAGATAATGGATGGATGGACTTCTGACTTGTGAGTCCAATCATCCAACTCTTAAAAATGTATTTACAAAATTGGTAGATCTTTACTTTACATTTAAATTAAGAAATCAGTAGATTTTTTTTTAAAGAAAACTGAAGGTCAAAGTTACTGTAAAGGTGAACACATGTCAAATCTTAGATTAATATATAAATGTTAAATTATAATAAATTAATAATAATAATAATAATAATAATAATAAATTAATTGTGCTTAATCAATTAAACCAATTGTAATGATTTTATTTGTTGTAATTCGTGTACGTAATTTCTGTTTACTCTCTCTCTCTCTCTCTCACTCTCTCTGTCTGTCTCTCTCTCTCTGTCTGTCTCTCTCTCTCTCTCTCTCTCTCTCTCTCTCTCTCTCTCTCTCTCTCTCTCTCTCTCT
>JAVSBV010161295.1:0-14506 GCA_033117975.1 Parotocinclus spilosoma | reverse complement strand
AACATCTCAAAGGAGTGGCTTCAGGAACACTCTGTGAATGTCCTGGAGTGGCCCAGCCAGAGCCCAGACTTGAATCCTATTGAACATCTCTGAAGAGATCTGAAAATGGCTGTGCAAAAGCAAAACCAAAGGCTGTGAATACTTATGTAAATATGATTTCTTTGTTTTTTAATTGTAAGAAAATTTGTTGTTTTTTTTTTTAAACTCTCAAGCAAACTTTTTTCACATGGTCATAATGGGGTATTTTGTGTAGAATTTTAAGGAAAAGGATTATTTGGAATAGGGCTGTAACGTAACAAAATGTGGAAAAAGCAATCTGTAAATATTTTATTATAATTTGGTGTAAAGGAGATGGTCATTAATTGGATGGTCATTAAGCAGTGCTTACGCGCGCGTGTGTGCAGATTTTGTGTGTGTGCGTGTGTGACTTGTCAAACAGATTTTCTTTTGCGTACTTGAACAACACAATTACTCTCACAGTTACAGATAATCCAGGCCATTTATGGGCTAATGTAACACAGAACAACACACAGTGCTCCCAGTAAATGATTACTCTACATCTTTTATGCAGTGGTTTCATAACCAAATACAGTACATTCTATGTTTCTTTGCCAATTTTGGTAATTGTTGTTTCAGTGAGGAGGCAGAAGTGCTTGCATATGATCCAACACAAGCACAGGATATCGAGAAGGTGAGAAAAAATACAACCTGTGTCATGTTATTGCTCGGGCATATACGTTATTCAAAGAAGAAGCACATTCAGTATTTGAAAATGATTGAAAAATCAAGACATTGTTTCTCTTAATTTACCGCATTGGTTGTAATAGAGCTATAAGACATGCATGTGTGTATTTCTGAAGATTGCAGAAGATATCGAGTACCTGAAGTTTGAAAAAGGCCCATGGTTGGAGCAGGATGATGTCACGTACCATCACATGAGAGTTCTGTGAGTGGAATTATGACAGCATGACTATATGTACTTGTTTCTTTTAAATTGGTACCACTTATTGAAAGTGCAATATAAATACGTTTGAATTTGCAACCATAACATAACCTAAAACACAGAGGAGGCAATACAGTGGTGCAAGTTGTGAGCGTGGACAGCGCTGACACCTCAGACGTCCCATGGGACTTTGTCTGGGTTTGCAAATTCTCCTTATGTCAGAAAAAGTTGACAAAGTATGGAAAATGTGTATAAAACACTTTCTTACATTGACTTTTGTTTAATTACAGACAGTATGAATTTGAAATATGTGATGTTTTGTCTGATCAACTTCATGTAATTTTTTAAGGAACATCTGTTCCTGAATTTCAGGCCTACAACACATTAGAAAATCCGTTGGGACAGGGGCAGTTCAGCGCTGGATGATAAATAGAAAAAAAAAAACCCGATAATGATGATATTAAAAATACAACATACTGTATGTACACTACAGCAGGAATAGTTTGAATAACAGCCCTTTTGCTAATATTTTTGAACTGCACATGATCAGAATCTGACAACCATGTCAACGTCAACAGGTCTAATGCAATAGGTGTATGCAATAGTTTTAACATATATATTATCATATCATTCATCTAATTGTTATCATAACATATATGAAGTACAAATTCTCACACTGAGTGGCCACTTACATAAACACTTGCCCTTTCGCTATTGAAGCTTTCCTGAATTGAAATTAGACACATTTACCCAAGATAAAAGCATGTGAGCAAGTTTTGGGATTTTTGCCATGCAATAATCTCAAGAGTATAATAAGATTTGTATGATCAACTAACATCCATTCAAGGGCGATCCCCTGGATGTAAATAATGCAACGACAAAAGGAACCAAGAGGAGGAAGGTGTAAAGAAATTGCAGCTGAATACATTGCTAGTGCTCCACTTAACGTGTCTGAGTAAACAACTCCTCATTTCTTAGCATGGATGGGCTATAACCGCAGGCAAACTGTTTGAGTATCATTGCTGTTTAGGGGAAAGAGGAATGCAATACTCCAGCCAGACACACGGGCAGTATGGCCTAGAATTGAACCTGTGCATCCCTGTTAGTTTTCACACTTGGCAGGTGTCAGCATCTGAAGTGAATTCAGACTGCTATTTCTTCTGCACAAATTAAACAAAACATAAAACAAACCCAGACCCCTCTAAACAATCTTTAATTTGAACTTCTCAGGAGGTGGTCTCAGTTCAGTTGGTTTTGTGATCCTCTTGATTCATGGATTGTAAAAGCAAAACTGGTCTAGAAACATTTTACGGATTTGTTTGCGGTATGGCGTGCAGAAGCCATGAGGAACTGACTGTCCTACAGACAGTACAGCTTTCCAGCTTTCATCAGTGCTGCTGGTTATGAGTTCAGTTTCGGTTTGCATCATCAGTTTTAAAATCCTAAATTATATTGCTGATCTCTTTTGTTTATTGCACACGTTCTTCATTTTAAACTATTAATATATTAATCTTCTTTTTTCATGTTATTATTCTTCATGTGTTGATATGCAAATCATTATGATAAATCATATGTCTCTGCTGTATATGCGTTTCTGAAGTGTGGAGGACAAACAGAGGGTCGCCAATATGACCTGCATCCCCAGATACATCCCTGAGATCACCATCGGTGCTCACGAGTTTGACAAAAGCTACTACTCCTACAAATCGGTATGTGCACTGTGAACACCTGCAGCATGGGAGGTCACCTCCATTAACTCCGTTAACATTGTAGTGATGTGGCTCTAGCTAATATCTTCAGGGATAGTGGACCAACTGAAGCAAGAAACCTAGCAGTCCTTCAAAGTCCTTGAAAGTTAATTTGGGGAAGAAAACAATAAGGAACTAGGGGTTGTTTTGATTTCATCAAGAACGTATTATACTGTTAGATTAAATGATTAAACTTCAGACTGCAGCTGATTGCACTTTAGATGTTGCATTTTAGATGAGCTTCTTGCATGCCATGAATTTTCATTTTCAACTCATTCTTGATTAACTGATGTATTACAGATTTGGGTGTATTAAGGTGTACAGTGACAAGGAGATTAAATGTGACATGATCAGATCTAGTTAAGGCATTGTTAATTGTTTATTTAAACAAAATAAGCTAAGCCGAAAAAAAAAACAAAAACGGGGCTTATTCTCTGGAAAACCTGTCAAACTGGCAAAGCGGATACATTTTTTAAACTGGCAGGCAACCTTAAGTAGTCAGCTCTGAAATAATTGCGGCTCTTCTAATAAAACAACTCATAAATTATTGTTGTGGTTATTGAGGTTAATGCCACACAAATGTACAACCCCGGGTATAAAGTTGAAATAACATGATGCTTAAATGCTAATCACAAACAAGTAAAAGGTGTTTGTTACATTTACTGCAGACAGCATGTACCCAAGATATTTCATGTTTTGTAGTTGTTTGTCAGATAGTAGGAAGCAGGATGGTTACTATTCTGATGAGTCAGATGTTCTACTGCTTTACTGGGAAGTGTTACTTTTTGAATTAAGTGTAACTTTTTTTTTTCTTCTGATTTTCCTTCTCAATATGCATGTAAACACACTTGCCTTTTTGAGTCATAACTAGGAAAAACTATGATAATTATGTAGGATAGTAATAAATGATAATAAATAATTACATAATAAATGATTGATCATTTCAACTTCCTAGCAAAGCATTTCTACTTCCTAAATAACAATATGACTGTTTTTTTCTCAGTAGGGGCATTAGTACATATAAACTGCATTTAGCTTAGTATTGCTGAAAATGATTTGATATAGTCATCCCTACCAGTAAAACATTTACGCTTGACCTTTAAGCTCGAGTGCTCAGAGAATTACTTTTTGATAGGTGCCTCTAGACTAGGAGTATAAATTACAATATTGGATGTTTCTGACTGAAATTTTATTTAACACCTTACTTTACTGCAAGGACGATTGGTATATGAAAGGCATGCTAATGCATTCAGTTATTTTTGATTGCATTTCATGCTGAGTAATTCTGAGATAAACATAACCAGAGACCAATTGGATTTAAAATATGAATTTTGACTCAGAGGTGAATCCAAAAATTTCAAACAGGTAATGTCAATGGGTGATTATCATCATGTTATGGTACAAAAGCAGCATCCAGGAAAGGCTGTGTGTCCAAAAAAAACAAATAACAAAAAAAATTTATATATAAAACAATGAACCTGATAGGCAGATTGGAGGGATTAGCATTTATTCTCTCTGTAGACTGCATAGTATTATTATAGGATTTGAGGGATTTAATTGAATTTCAGTGCATAAAGGCCAAGGGCGCAAGCTTAAGCTGAATGCATGTCGTGTTTGATCTAACAGATGATACTGCATCAAGTACCTCCATTCAACAATAGCTGATAAAATCACATGGGCTTTCCCTTTACAAATGCAAAACATTACTGTGCAAAATACTTTTCTTTGACTTTTCTGGACTTTGAGACATTTAGGATTGACCATCACACAGTGGGACAATGTTTTGTGGTCAGTTGAATCAGTATTCCAATTATGTTTTGTAAAAAAAAAAAATATGTGGTCTTTTCCAGGGATGACCATGCACTTGTCAACAAGACGATGCAAAACCACATGCTAAATACCATACAAATGTATGGATACTAGACTGGCCTCCCTACAAGTCTGACGTGTCTCCAATAGAGATTGTGACTAGAGAAAACAAAACAAAAAACACTTGTGTACAATTGAAAAAAATGCAGCAGCCTCCTACTGATGCTTAGCATCTTAAAATCTCCTATGAGAACCTTTTTATAGGATGGGGGGGGGGAGTACTGTTACACTCTCTTGTGGCACGACCCGGTGTCTAATCAGAACACGCGTGTAATAATCTACATATCTGCCTGAAACATAACTGCAGGCCAAGCTTTACAGTAATCTAACAATTTCTGTTTTTGTGTGCAAGGTGTCATTTTTGAAGGCAGCACATGTTGCTCTGATATCTAAATGTGCTTTTCTGCATTAATGCTGCCATCATAGAAGAGTAAATTACCTTTGCCCCATACCATGACCCTGGCCTTTGAACTTATTGTGCACAAGTCTGGATTTTCCATTTCATCTTTGTTCTATGTTTTTTTCCAAAATAAGATGTGGGTTACCTGTCCACAGTGCACATTTTCACTTTGATGGTCCAGCCTAGATGCCTTAGAGCCCAGAGACCGATGGACACCGCTTGAGGACATTAATATAATACTTATTTTATGCACAGTAAAGGTACAAGTGACATTTGTCAATGTAACTCTGTATTGTAGTGCTTAATAAAGTCCCCCCTAGTCCATTATATCAGCTATATCAGCTGATTATAGATAATTCCTGAAGCAGCTTTGTCTGAGTTCAGCTTGGAACACTTGTGTGGCCTGAAATGCAGAAATTGATATATTAAGAAATAAAATAAAGTTGAGCCCATTGAATGCATGGGTGTTTAATATTCAGTTATCAAGTTATTTAATCCAACCTGATTCAGTAGTAGCTTCTCATTTGTTAAACAACGATGTGGGAAGATGCATCCTGTGATTGTGGAGATTGCTGAAGCTACTACAATTGAGTTAAGAATGTCCAATTCATTATTATTAATAAGTGGAAGGACAGTGGAGAAACATTTTCAGGGGTGGAATGTAGTCAAAAAAACTTAAATGGTGGGTGAAATACAGTCATAGAAAAAACAGCAGTAGAACCCAGGGGCACTTTTAATAGTAATAACATTAGGACAGAAATGTTAACACAATTTATATAACACAGGGGAAGGGCTTGTAAAATATTTGTTGGCAGTGAAAAAAATCTCACCTGTCAAGTTTCATAAAATTATAGTTTTAAAGTAAAACTACAGGTATAAAGTTTTATTCAGTATGTGCTTAAATATATTTATAATCAAAAACTTATGCTCTTCAAACAGTAAACAAAAGAGAACAATATGGTTTATCTGTTCTAAATTCGGTGTGATGAATGCTTGTTCACTTGTTTATGTATTTTTTAATTACTTTTGACTGTAGTTTTGGCTTCAGGCATGTTGATAGTGTTGGTGTTTTGGTGGTATCATGAGAACAATGTACAATTATGGAAGTATAGTATGCTGAGAACTTTTGTTAGCATAGAGATGTAAGGTATCATGAGAGCTTGAACGTTGCATGCTATTATTAAGTGTATGAAGCACGATGTTTTACAGTTTCCATATTTAAGATTTGTTACCTATAAATTGTTGTGGGCTCTTATTAGCTTACCCTATCCAGTTGTCAGCAGTTTTATGTCTTAAATTTATGTGGAAGAAGGAATGAAATAGCTGCAGTCATATTACTGCTAATGGGGATCCTAATAAAACAGTAAAATGCAGGGCAGGTGAACAGAACAGCTTTTGCAGCTCACCAATAAACTCTCTTGGACATCAGCAGTTTAAGAGCAGTTCTTCCCGAGCGCGGATTAATGCAGCGCTCTGTCTAGATCAAACTGTCAGTGGGCTTCCCCATTAAAAACCTCTTCCTCTTACCAGGTTGATCAGTGTTGGTGAAAGCAGCCTGGGGAGGTCGTTTGTCTTGACTGCACAGAGCACTCAGGACAAAATGATGGCTGCTCTGAACGTGTTCTTTATGCTCATGAGAAAAGGAGCTTATCTTCTTTTATTCCAAGTCTGCTGAGTCCACAATGGGAGTTTAATATTTCAGCTAGTCATCTGCACTTATCATTGTTTTTCATTTTGGCCACATTTATTAGGTAATTTTCTTATCTGCTTGTTCCTAGTCAGGGTCACTGGGAAAATTGGTGCGTACCCGGCAGGCTAGACGGGTCACCAGTCCATCATAGGGCACACACACACTCACACACTAAGGGCGTTGAAACACCAATTAACCTAACAAGCAGGTCTATGGAATGTGGGAGAAAACCCAAACAGGGAGAACATGTAAACTCCACACTCCGAGCTCAATATGGTTGAGTATTTTAATTCAAATTATGAATTTAAATTAAATAGTTGTCAGGTGTACATCTGTGTTTAAATACCTGTGGAACCGGAATCTGAATGTATATTGTACATTTGTGCCATGGCGAACAATTAATAGTGTGAGGAGACAAATGCTACACATAATAAAACATAATTGGGAGGCTAAATGTGACAGTATCAGTGTCCTGGTGTCCTAATTGGTAAGTTTAATGAAGCTTTAATACAATCTAGCAGAACTAGCATGGTTACCTGTTTAGGAATTATTTAATTGTCCCTATATGATATTGCACTGTGATGATGTCCAGTGACACGGAGTCTGTCAAGGTTATGTCTTGTAACTAAATCAAATTTGCTATTTGGATTTGCATTTAATTCTATATCTTTTAAAAACAAGGTCACTTGAAAGTACTAACTTCTATGTCAAATTTATTGATATAGTCCTTTTAACAATAGTGCATTGTCTAAAAGCATATTTACAATTTTATATTATTTTAAAAGGCCAATCCCAAACCGAGCAAGAATAGAGCAACAGTGGAAAGGGAAAAAGTTGCTGAATATAGAAGGATGGGAGAACCAAGACTCAAAAAGGGACCCATCCTCCTCTGGTGGCCTAGATGTTAACTGAAATGGTTAAATTTGGATTAAAAGTAATATTAAGCAAATAATAACAATGAAATTAAATAATGTTAACGATTTGAGATATTGAGTCCTTGGAGTCACATTGTCTCCTAATAACTATGATGGAGGGAGTTACTGCAGTCTGGTGTGGCCTGGGGATGGTGGGACTGGTTTCTGTTGATGAAAAATCAGAGAAAATGTATTTACATATTGGTCAGGAGCGCATAGTTTAGTAACAATCATTGATGCAATGACCAGCATGAGACTCCTATAGAGGAAGAACATATTACCTAAAGTGGAAAGTTGATTCCATAATTGGGGGACCCAACTAAGAGATTTTTCCCCTGCTGTGACCTTTTTTATTCTATGAACTGGAAGAAGTTCCATCCTGTGCAAAAAGTAGGCGAGCTAGGTTGTAAGACTTTTGAGTTAATGACGGTTAATGTACTGACCACCTAGTCCAGGGTCAAATCCCACCTCTGCCAAGCTGCCACAGTTGGGTCCTTAAGCAACCATAGCTTGAATTGTAAGATTGTAGCAGTTGTAAGTTACTCTGGAAAAGGGCATCTTCTTAATGCTGTAAATGTGTAGCGCTTTATGTTACAAAGGGTATTTTATACTCAATGCGAAATCCAGCAAGCAAAGCGTTACAGTAGTCTAACCTTGAGGTTATAAATGCATGAGCCAGTTTCAGAAATCGGAATCTAATGTTACAGCTAAGTGAGGTTTTATGTGGATTTTTTTTTACCGAACAGCCATCTAGATTTAGGATTTCATTCTTGGGTCCAACTAATAAAACCTCAGTTTTATCTGAATTAAGTAAAAGGGAATTAAATGACATCCAATTTCCTTAACACAGTTCTCTATTTTACTGAGTGTAAGACAATTAGGTTTATCTGCTGATATGTACAGCTGTGAATCATCTGCATAGCAGTGAAAACTAATACCATGTTTTCGGATAATTGAGTCAAGGTAGCATGTGCAGGGAGAAGAATAATGGGCCGAGCACAGACCCCCTGAGGGACACTGTATGGCACATTTGAAGGATATGTTTGCATGACCTACGTGTTCCACTGGAATAAGGTATTCCACTGTTCAAATTTCTGTCTTAGCAAAGCTGTTTTTTTTCTTCAGCTTCCTGGAAAGAAATATGCAGAAGGTTACAATGAAGATGCTGGAGACAAGTTGATTTGGCTCAAGTGAGAAGCTGATCTGAAGGAATGGAATAACTGTTGGAGAGAAATATTTCCTTAATTCACCTGATTACAGAAGAGATTCTGTAGCTCTGTACATTGTTATTAAATAAATGCTATGTGTTTAAAATGGTATGAGTCCTTTTATTAGATTTCAGGAGTGTGCATGGTGAGGATTCAACAGATGGCTAAGAAAGGATTTGAATCAAGCATGCCTTCTATTCTAAAACTCTACATAATGATGGGCCTGAAGATGTAAAAACTGCTTTCATCTTATTTTGCTCCACCAAGACGGTGACTAATCACCCCAATTAAAAGTCACTTTTGAGAAGTATAACATAGAGCATGCCTCAACTCATTAGCCACACTATACCAATCGTTTTACATTTGCAACCCTAGTAGATGCTATCTATGGCCGATCTGTGGCTTTTAATTTGTTCTAGCTCCAAGCAAGAATACCGTTCCAGAAATAGCCCTGTGCCACTAGTGATTAATTTCTGTCTTTTGTGTACCAAAGAGGCTTCAGATTACCATAATCAACTCCTGATTGCAAGTCCTGATACTTTCCGTCTGCTAAAAGCAAAAGGAACATGCTGATTATTCATGAACCTCTCCAATTACGAGTCAGAAGTAGAAGAGTTTGAAAAAGTGCAGTCCTCATAATACAGACAATCCCACATCTTTGAATGGGTGCGGAAGCATATCTGCCTCTATGATGGTGTGAAAGAGCAGCAAAGTCCTGTTATGAGTGATTGCATGAGTAGAATGGGAATCCGAGACAATGATACAAATGCTTTTCTTACTGAAAATGGAGCATCCTGTGTGATTACTTTAGTCTTGTTGAGTAGCTGGAGTTTCAGGTGAACATCAAAGTGTGAATGTGAGAAGCTATTGTTACTCTCTTGTTCAGTTCACACCAAATGACTTTGAAACCTAAATGTTCACATAAAAAAAAAACCCTCAAATTTTCATGTTGGCTCTAAAAGTAGATAAAAACCCATTAAGCAAAATGAGACTAACTTATCAATCGATAATTTATTTATTGATGAAAGTGAACCAACATTTTTACTTGCTCTTTCATAGGTCTTGGTTGTTTTTTTCTGTGCGCTTGTGTGTCTGATTGTGGAAGATCCACCAGGGCATTTTTTTCAGTTGTAATTCACTAAAGCACAAACTCCAATTGCAATCACATTTTTAAAGTAGTTTATCATAATTAAACTTTCTTTGAGAATTTTATGCAAGTACTCCCAATTTATTATATGTTGGGGATAAATATAAATCAAGCAAATGCCTTGATTTAGTATGAGTCCTATAGGTGTTGTCACAAACATTAGTGCAGTAATTACCAATGTTAAAGTGGGACTTACTTCATACACTGTAAAAAGTAATATTTTTGTCTAACTCAAAAAATGAGGTAATTAGTTGCACTGGACCTTTTGCATTGAGTCAACTTCAAGGCTTTTGAAATGAAAAGTCTGGCTGAACTAACTAACACTACTGATATCACTTGGTTTAGGTAAACATCCATTTTTTTGGTAAAGGTAACAATTAAAATGAGGACAGATTACTTGTAGCAATCTATGTAAAGGTTTGAATAACTTAATTTTCTTAGCAAAATGCACACGTGTATGCACTCAATTAAATTGTCCGCATTACAAAATCTGAAAATTATGCTGCATACTTCTCTGTATAATTGCATGTGTGTGTATGTATACAGTCGATTCCGGTTAATCGGACCACATCGGGACGCGATCGTTTTGGTCCTAATAACCGGCTGGTCCGATTAAACGAACATGTTCTATGTTACAGGACGGGAGGTGCTATGTAACATATTAAATGTTTATTATCCCTTTATTGTGCGTTTTACACGTATAGCGAACATACAAACAAGAACTACTGTTGCTTACAACCTTTATTCATTGAAAAATAAATTTGCAAACAAGTTTTCTGAAACGATCTACAACACGATGTATAGGTAATCAGCATTCGAAGCATAATACTGTAATAAACAGTATGTAGTAAGTATGTAATGTAGTAAAGTTCTTACTAAATTCCAGTCAATGTTTGAAGAACGTATCCAGTGTGATCTGACGTGCTTTTGCTGTGGCTAAGTGGTGACAAAATGTTAGGCAAAGACCTGTAGGTGGCAGTAGAGGGCTGAGGAGAAACTCTGGAGTTTTCCGGTAAAGTGATGCCAGAAACGAAGAGTTTTTTCATGGATATTACATACTGTACATGTTCTTTGGTCTGATTAAGTGGAATTGTGGTCCAAATAAGCGAATAACATTACACGTATTTAATAGGATTTCTTTCGGTACTTTTTGATTTGGTCTGAATAAGCAGCTGGTCTATATATATATATATATATACACACACCACTTGGTAGGTGCTACTGGATACCCAGTAGGTCTCCTGAGCGAACATATTATTATTTAAACTCCAGCTACTCTTTCATCAATACGAGGCAAAGCCAGCACATCAGGTTCAACACACTGTCGCAGTGTGATCAAAACCAAGCAGAAGTTTTTGGCAGTGCACATGTCCAGTGTTTTGTCTGCGGTGGAGGATAAAAATGACTTTCGACAGGAAGTATGAAACTGAGAGGCTTTAAGCAGGGTTGAGTAGAGAGGAAGGCACAAATTGATCCTGCAGCATTTACACATGAACTGAGTCTGGATCTCGTTAGAGAGCTCAACTCGTCTTTAATTCACATAAACATGAGCCAATTTGTGGATGTGAAGGGTCAGAGAGTTTGGGAGGTCTGTAGAGATGGTGATTGGGTGGAGGGGGTTCTGGACATGTGTACTGGAATCAAAATGTGGTTCAGTTTTAAAGACGTCCATTTGTGGAAAAAAGGGCATGACATTAACAAAGGAATGGGTCAGTGGCGGCTGCCATTGTGTTTGACTGGTGGAAACAGAAGCTTAGTCTTTGGATAAAGCTCTTTGTTTACTGTTCAGTCTACATGCTTGTCCTTTTCTATCGTTATGATGTTTGGGTATTGATGTTGGTTAGAGTTGGCTGACATGGTTTCATGGTTTAGTTCAGTCGGTCAGTTCAGAAGGTTTTGAGATGCTTAGCCAAGTGGTTCATGAAGTTTTGAAATATTGAGCCTGTTGATTTACAATGTTTCAAGATGCTTAGTCAGTTGTTTCGTTCATGATTCTAGATTTTAGTCTTTTTTTACTCTTTACTTGCATGAAAGGAAAGAATTATGTTATAGCATGCAAAGGAATTCTGCTTTCAGCTGTTTTTAGTAATGTTTGGGCAATTTACATTTACACATGTAGACGTATTTTGCTTCTAAACACCACTGGAATTTATTTTAAACATTGTTATTCATATAAAACTGCAATTTCCTACTAACCAGAACAAAAAGTGACAAATCACTTATGGTGGAATTGTTACATGACGTACTTATCTAAAAATACATACGTATCTTGAACATGCCTCTTCTAAATCACAGTTTAGTTTGGTTTATGTTGTTTATGAACATAAGAGATTTGCACAGAGCCGTGATTTCAATCCCTGCAACAAGTCAAGTCATTTTAAATTGATTTATTTATATAGCATTTTTTATACAACGGAGCATTGTCTCAAAACAACTTTACAATATTACACTGTCTTAAAAGGCCAATCCCAAATTGAGCAAACCTAGGGCGATAGTGGAAAGAAAAAACTCCCTGAAAGTAGATGCAAGAAACCTTGGGAGGACCAAGACTCAAAATGGGACCCATCCTCCATGGGTGGCCTAGATGTTAATTAAATAAATACTTAAAAGTAAATTAAAGTAAATTCAATTATTTTTAAGTAAATTAAAAAAAAAATTCAGTGTCACACACAGGTTATATCAGAACTAGTTATATACACACACGAGTCAGGACCCAGGCTGCTCCACACTGGAATTGAATCCAGGACCTTCTTGCTATGAGGCAAAAAATAAATACATTACTCTTAGTATGTTTAAAAAGTAACTAAAGAAACTTTTAAACACATTTAAGTTTTTTACGTACCGTGATTATTATAAGTGGTATTATCACTCATTACCACTAGATGGCTGCAACGTCAAAAACATCCAGATTCTTCCATTGGGTTCAAATATTTTGGTTTCTTCTAATGTTTGTTTTTCTTTAAAGAGATTTTGATTAGCAGGTTTCGGCTTTATTTATCTTCCCCGAATTATGTAGCTTTCAACTATGATAAAATGTGTCCTTGCAAATAAATAAAATAATTATTTCTTTAATAAGCCCTTCTAACTCCGTTCTTAAAACAAAATGTTTTTATTGCGGGTAAAAGGTACACATTAATGATACATAATGTGGTACATAATGGTTTGTACTACAAATACATAAACCATCTGCAAAAATCATACAAATGACGTTATCATATTTAGCTAACCACAACAAAAACAGAATAAAAACTTTTTCAGACAAAAGGAACAACATAAACAAAATATACAAAACTAATATATATATATATATATATATATATATATTGTTAGGGTTTTTGGAACTTAAAAAAACATAAAATCCATATGGGAAGTTACGGCTTTTAACCACGTGGCCCTTTGTTCAAAATGGCGCCTGCCTTGCTCCCTTGTTAGGGACCCTCCTTCTTCATGCCGAAGGAGGGAGGCAGAGCCTGGGATTTTTAGCGCATTTCATTGGCTCCACCAGTAGGGTAGGAGGAGCCTAGGTGAGTTTTAAAATCACGCGGCAAGCCACAAGGGGGCTCTTTGTCTCCTCTCTTCAGGCGTGCAGCTGAAGTCATCATTTGACACATTAATGAATGGAAAAAATGTCCTCGACAAATGAAATTTTGCAAGATGATTCAGATCGTTTTGAAATAGGGAGTTAAAGGTTGGTGTGCCGATAAGACTACGAGGGACCACACACGACAGTTTCTGCAGGAACTGCACAAAAGCGCTAATTGCTAATGCTAAAGTACCAGAACTAATCTAATGACTTACTAATCTAATTACAGTTATCTTCTGATTTACACTAATTGGAGTCAACCATTGCAGAACTGCAATCACACTCACATATTCTTTAAGAAATGCACCTCTAAAGTTATTATATTTAATCTATGTGAAAATGATTTAAACTGACAAAATGCAATGCAAGCATCAACACTTGTATATGTACATTTATTAAAACATACTTAAAACATTTACAAACAAATAACAAATACTGGTGGTTCTTTCAAGTCCATTTAAATGCCATGTTTTATTGATCTCTGCCCCTCTTCTCCTGTAACAAAAGTGTAAAATGTAAGATTGCTGCAACAAAACAATGGCTGTTCTGAGGTTCCAGTGTAGTGTTCAGGTATACAATACAACTAAATGCATATAATTAGTTATACAATGTGGATTTTCTGGGGGTCTGGAATGGATTAATTCAGTTTTCAGTATTCCTTACAGGAAAAATGCAAAAGTCATTCAACACTTGACTTGACTTCTGAAATGAATTAATGACGATTACAGAGGTACCACTGTACATCCAAATTCTTGAGAAAAACATACAACCTTTTACTAGACATCTGACAATTGGCAGGAGGGTCACCTTCCAACACTGAAAAAGTAAAACAAAAACAAAAAAAACTGAAGCTTATGGATAGGAAGGTGAAAGTCCTTCAGTGTCCTTCAGTCAGAATATTTTTATTTGCAAGGACAAATATTCCCCAATCTAGGTTGGCAAAGCTGGTAGTTACTTTTCCTAACAGATTGAGGGCTGAAATTGAACCAAAGGCAGCTCTGCAA
>JAVSBV010161285.1:0-14507 GCA_033117975.1 Parotocinclus spilosoma | reverse complement strand
TGTTCTATTCTGAATAAAATATTAGATGTTGGCACCTCCACATCATTGCATTCAGTTTTTATTCACAATTTGTTTAGCGTTCCAACTTTTTTTGGAATCCGGTTTGTATTTGTATGTGTTTTTTTTTCCAGTGCCAAAGCATTGCGTAGGCAAGGAACGCTTTGCAAGTCAACATAAATTCAGATGTGATCATTGTAATGCTGCAGCCATTTTGGAGTTTTAGTCTTTTGCAGTGACTCAGACAAAGGTGGAATTGGCCTCACCTTCCCCATGAAGTGTTTCCTGTAGATCTTGGCTGTTGTGTTGGTCTCCAGCCTCATTTGGGACACAGGGGACAGCAACTGATCTAGATCATTAGCATTAGCCAGCTCATGGTTAGTACCTTCAATCCAGTAACCTCCAAACTGAGGCAGTAGAATTAAGGGAAATGGGCTTTTTCTGCCCAACACCTGACAGAGAAAGCAGACATTCAGTGGTGAGCCAAGGCAACAAATATACAAACAAAAATAATTAATTAAACATTGACGTAACAATAATAAAGACAACTGTACCTCATGAACACTGGGGTATGGGATGTAGTCCTCTTCCGTCTATAAAGACAAGCAAACAAATACCAAATATAAAATATTAAAAGTGCTACAGATCATAGTAATACATCTTATATATTGTATACTTCATATAATTCATAATCTTTATCTGGGTAAGACTAGGACCAAGTGTTACAAGAAAAGTTATTATTAAATATTTTTTTAAATACTGTATTATGTGTTTACAAAACTAACTAAAACATACTGAAATTATAGATAAAATACCCTTTGTTTTCGGGTTTGTCAACTTATTTATAATCCTTAAGAACTGATGTGAAATCGATTTTTTTTCGACAGTTTTCCGTTACCTGCGAACCGTGTTAGCGATCCTACATGGGATTTCTTTGAATATGACTGCGAAAATGATAAAAGCAAGTGTCTTGTAGTGGAAACAGGTAATAAAACATGTGGAATACTTCTCAAGGGGAAAACCCCAGGAATCTCAAAGTCCATTTGAGAAGCTTGCACAAGAGGGCTAATTGCGAGGACCTTGACAAGCTCCGAGTAGCTCCCCCGAAAGAGAAGCTACATCCCGGCTAGGTAGCACCGGCTAACCATTGACCAAGCTGCTAGTTAGTTAATATATTATATTATATTATATTATATTATATTATATTATATCCATGTATGTATTACACATATTTTGCACCTAAGGCTGCTATCTTGTGGACTGCTACAGATTTTGTGGACAGTTAGTTGTTTAAAAGTCATTGAATAAATGCTATAAATGGTATCTTTTGTTGAGTTTTTTTACACAATACCTAATCTAACCTTTTTGGGTCCTGCACCTGAAAAATAACCGAACGTATGAAAAAACTAATTTAAAACTAATACTAAAACTAACAAAAACTAAACTAAAACTAAGCATTAAAAAAATAATAACAACTAGAAAATGCAGCTACCGGAGGAACTGCGGATGTGTGTTGCATCGGTGCCATTGGTTTTGGCCTGGGCAGGTCTGAGACCCGGCGGATTCTGATCGAGCTCCAGTCCGAGTCCCGATTTTGACATCACTTGAGTGGGGCCATTCAAAATGAATAGGGAGATTGATAAAAAGTGATAAAAAGTGAACGGAGCTTCTGATCACTTTGAAAATTATCTTGGATCTTCCTCTTATCCAAGATATGGATGTCTCCAGAGTTTTTTTAATAAAGATTTGGAAGTACATTCTTTTTTTTGCTTTTACACTGTATATTTATTAGTTGTTTTTTTTGATAAAGATATTATTTTTATAAAGATTCAGTGGAATTTTATGACTGTGAATCACTAATGGGGTCAGATGATTAGTGGCTCATTACCATTTAACGGAACAGGAAACAAGACTGGTCATTCAAAAAAGAACTGTTAAGACAGGGTTAGAAGGGTGCTGCAGTGCTTGATCCTTATTTTATACTATGTTATTTTAAAGCATGTTAAATGCATTTAATTAAGACCCCATATTTTATCTTTACGTGTAGTTCAATACCATGTTGTAACACTGCACAATGTGTTGAAATTCAAGAGGGGTAAATACTTAAGGGCAAGGCACTGAAACTCTGCCTTTAATCACAGCCTAAATGATCAAACATTTGCATATCAACTGAGATATTCTAGTTGTTCCAAATCATATATACTGCATACATTTTGAAACCATATAATACAGTTCATGCAAAGTTGAGAATTTAAAAGTCTGTTTAGGGTAATTTTTCAAAATATTCATAGACCAGTGACGATAGCTCAGCAAAATGTCTCCTTGATTGAAACTCTTATTTGTCTGAAAGAGAAAAGCTATTCCATCTGAACACTGTCCTTTTCAAGGAACCTGATCACTGGTATTCCATTTGAAGCTGTCTGAGCACCAGCTTCAAATGGAGCTGTGGGCGATTCTCTCTCTCTCTGTATGTGTGTGTGTTTGTGTGTGTGTGTGTGTGTGTGTGTGTGTGTGTGTGCCTGTGTGTCAGGATATAGGGATTAAAATAATGGCCGTACTTTGAGTGGTGGGGGAAGTGGACACCGCTGCTCATCCATTCTGTTGCTCTGTAACATGGAGATAAAAAGCCTAGCATCAGCAGGTGCACAATTGCTGGAAGTTGGACATGTCTCATTATCACATATATTATTTTTAAACATTCAGCATTTAAAAAAAAACACCTGCCCAATTCTATTCAATCCTATAACTGTAATTTGGTAAGTAAATGTGATAAACTCATTAAATAAATCCCTGTTTTCTCTGATAGCATTAGGAGTGCTATTTCCCAAAAACATAAATCTGGCAATTTAGCAATATTCCTCCAATACAAAGCTAGACAAAATGGCTTTGCTATAAACTATGTTGCCTCATGGCCATGTTAAACTTAATTGTGTGCACAAATAACAAAAAAACTCTTTTCATGGCTTTTCCAGTGCTTTCATGGCTTTAAGTGCTATAGGCATAGTGTAGGAAGATAGTTTGCTGTCAGAAGAACATAATCACAGAGAGTTATCTGGTAATCACATTTTGGAAAGCATTATAAAGTACTTAATCAAATATAAACACATGAATTGTATCTCAAGGCCATCGTCATATCATCTAAAAACATTTATGGGATAATGCAGGAGTGTATGTATATATACATTAGTCACTTTGTTAGGTTCACCTCCTTGTTTCCACACAAACTGTCAACAGAGTAAAAGGGGACTAGCAAAGTAGAGAAACAGATTCTGTCTTTCTAGAACTGTAAGGTGCATCTATATGGTAAGTGCAACTGATAAAATGAACAAGTGTAAAAACAAGGATATATACCTAATAAACTGGCCAGTTTGTGAATACAAGACAGTATATATATCTATATACAGTATATAGTGTCACTAAATGACTAAATAATACTTGGAATTTATTGTACTTATAAACAAGGCATATACGGTAAAAAATGACGCTGTAATTTTTACAAATGTCATGTTTTAATTAGATTTATTAAAATATTTTACCCGTAAATACATGTCTTAATATCTTTCAGTTATTATCTTGTTTCTGTCAAGTTGACTGAGTTTCCTGTTTAAACTAATCAGCTAAACTAGTTAGCCAGTGTGGCGGATTGGCATCAAGCTACTAAGTGAGGGTGTGAAACCCTAAAAAAGACAAGCCAACAAGTTTCCTGCCAACTTTAAAACC
Source organism: Parotocinclus spilosoma (assembly GCA_033117975.1). Lineage (NCBI taxonomy): Eukaryota > Metazoa > Chordata > Actinopteri > Siluriformes > Loricariidae > Parotocinclus > Parotocinclus spilosoma. The sequence goes on along the minus strand of JAVSBV010161285.1, from coordinate 10,790 downwards.
CACAATTAAATATTACATCATAAAAATGTTTTATAGACCTCTACTAATACCACTTGACATAATTTATAACCAGTTATGATCTTTTGTCCATCAAGGTTGCAGTGTGAGACATCCCCTCCCTCAGACACAGCCAATTGTGTCTAAATGTGATGTCTGGCCCAGCTGAGCTAGGGTTCTAGAAACCTGCATCACCCTACGTGCATCTTCTCGTGCATTAAGCTGTGCTTGCATACTGTTGAAGAAGGCTTTGCAGTGGCTGAGTATAAACTACAACACTACACTAATCAAAGTGTGTCATTATTGTCATGTTGAAAGGTGAGCCATAACCCCTGCACCAATATCACTGTTTCTGGGGCAGCACGGTGGTTCGGTGGGTAGCACCGCTGCCTCAAAGCAAAAAGGTCCGGGTCCGGCCTGGCTCCTTTTTGTGTGAAGGCTGCATGTCCCCATAGTCTGTGTAGGTTTACTCCGGTTTACTCCCACAGTCCAAAGACATGCGTCTTAGGTTAATTGGTGTCTCTAAAAGTGGCTCTTAGTGTGGGACTGTGTGCATGATTGTGTGTGTGCCCTATGATGGATTGGCACCCTGTCCAGGGTTGTTCCTGCCCTTGCGCCCAAAGTTGCCGGGTGGGAACCGGCTGGCCCGCGACCCCGTGAGGATTAAGTGGAAGATAATGAATGAATGAATGAATGAATCACTGTTTTTGCCTCTAAGAAACATCCATATAGCTGCTACCAAAATGTTGTCTACCATCTGATATACTAGCTTGTAGCATTAGGATTTGTGCGCCTCACATTCACTCTGTAAAATTTGTGCATCATCTGCAATATGTTGCTCTTATGTTTTGTGTGTCTTACTGTTCATGTGGTTTTTATTTGCATCTTTCTCATTATTTTCTTCACTTCTTTTTCTATTAAACAACACTTTAACAATTCTGCAACTTATATGCTTCTGTGTTCTTGACTCTTCGTATTCTATTTAGGTTCTTGTTGTTTGTGTCCTTGTTGTTTAATTATTGATTAAGCATGAATACATTGGGTCAACTGGTGTCTATTAAGAATACCAGTGCGAATGAATGTGTTTGAATGTGCACTATTATGGACTGGTGCCCACACCAGGGTTCATACCTACCTTGTGCCCTGGCCCTAAGACCTTTCATTCTGCTCATCAAAAATAAATAAATAATAAAGTACATTACATAAACTACACGAGTGCTAAACATAGACCAAAAAAGACCCATCTTAGTGTCTGGCCATAATGTTTGGTGTGGACATCTACACTGTAGTATAAAAGGGCGAAAAAACAAAGCAACCACTTTACCTGCATTCTCTCATTTCAAATAAATCAGTAGTCTGAAAACGGGGGAAAGAAAATTAAATGACTAAGGTGTCTTTAGTTAAAACTGATATGTGAGAACTTGCTATGATCATATTTCAATTACTTTTCAAATTCTCAATTACTCAAGTATTTTTCAAAAGCACCATAGGTGGTTAGTTCTTTAGTAAAAGGGATCACTATTAGTAAAAAGCAGCTTTTAGAGCATTAAGTGAAAAGCATTTGTATTTATTTTAACCTAACACCCACTGGGTATTTATGAAGATCCTTAAAGACTGAAAATCAAGCACTCAAAATCATGCTGGGATAGTATGGATCATCAGAATTTGCACAAACGTTTGGATTGTCATTATAGCAGAAGGGGGAACATACTAACTGCTGTATGTATGTATTTCTGTATGAATTTCTTCAAAGATTCAACCTTTTGATTTACACTAGTAGTCTCAGGGGTGGCCACAGTCCACTAGTTATGGCTCAATTAAAAGATAATCTTGTTATAAGAAATTATATGAAGAATAAGAAAGATGATCAGAAATTCACCTAAGTCTCACACTGCAATCATTTTCAAATTTCAGGTAAAGTGTAAAAGCAGTAAGAGTAAGAACATAATATCACAAATTTTCTTTGCTGGATCAAGACCTATTATAGTTATTACACTTTCTTGTTTGTTATTACAACCAATTTGCAACTGAACATAGCAGTTAAACAAATTTCTCTGTCTATAAAAACACAGCTCCACAAAAATAGAAATAATTTAGAATTCAGATTTAAATGGTTCCAGAAGGCATTCTATCACCGGGATACGACGGCAGCGCTAAGATTAAGGGAGTTTTGGGGGCAAATAAAGATTTAGATAACCTGTTAAATGTCTGAATTGTTGGAGTGGAAAACAAATTGAGGTCCCAATGTATATCCACAAATAGTATCATAACAATATATAAATGTATTTAAAAAATTGTATATTAATGTGGTTCTGAAATCTGGTTAGATCATAAATCAGTAGTTGTGGCAAAAAATTGGTTCTTATCCATGCTGGATTCAAATCTGCATGTTTTGTTTATCAGATGTGAATTAGTGTAAAAAAAACAATTCAGCTTGGTAAGTAGTAACAAGGACCACTTATTTATAAAAGTCATATTAAATATTTTGCTGTACATGCCAAATGGACTGTCATGGGTTTAACTGTGTCCCAGTATTTCCAATATAAAGTAATGGTTTGTAGTAATTGCCTTTATTCTGAATATTTGCAGTGCATTACCCCCTCCATTGCCTCTTTGAATTCAAACTGACCTTGTATTTGTTATCCTTGCAGAACACATTTACATAGACACTTCATTTGACATTATAGGAGACAATGAACCATGGTTAGCTTTGGTCATAATTCATACGCAAAAAAATGACTTTAGGATTTGGCGCAGAAGATAATACAAAATAGCAGGGTTGCTGGCAGAATGGATTTTTTTTGCTTGTCTTTGTGAGTCTTTGTACCTTATCACATTGTATGAGAACAATATGCTAATCCTTCATCATGTGCAAACAGGTGCTAATGCTTTAAAACAAATGCCTGAGCAAGTCTTTAATGCTGCATGCTCAGTGGGAGAAAGAGAAATGCAGCAAGACAATGTGTCAAAGATGGTCCATTTAATATATTTTACTATCAAGCCTAAAACATGTTATCAGCCAATTATGAAACAATATTTATCATCCCATTTAACCAGCAGACTACTTTCTGTAAAACATATTAGCAAAAGCTCCAAATGCTATTCCTGATCCTCAGGTCAGCTTATCCTCCTTTAGCAAATATTACCCAAGTCAATAACACACTGTTTTAAAGTCACAGAAAGCCAAACCAATGACTGTACCAAGTTTTGTTTCCCTACTTAAAACTACAAATATAAGCTATTCTTCAGCCTACAGCAAGCACCTGCTATATGATATTTCATTGTTTTGAGACTTTCATGTTAACTGTATGGAACATGTTCTATTTCCAACAACCTTTTTAGTTTATAGTAATGAGATTGTAATTAGGACTCTTTATTAAACTGTAGGTCTGATCTTTAACACTATAAGAATAAAAAGAAGATTAAAGCTCCCTTAGTGCTTTGATTACCAGTGTGGATTTAGGTACATTCAATTCATCCTGTGCTTTTAAATCCTGCTTTTGTTTTCCATTGGTTTGTGAACAAAAACACATTTTGGTTCATCCTGCATTACTAATATCTTGACAACATTCAATTTTATATATTGTACTTAGCAATGCTATAAGGGATACTGTAGTATATGCATCGAATACATTTTTTTACATGCATTGATCTATTTAATATCAGCACTGACCACCACATATAGATTTGCTATTTCTTTACTATTTAAGTCATTTCCAGGTGGCACAGTGGTACAATGAAAAGCACTGCTGCCTCACAGCGTCACGATCCCCGGCTCGATCCCAACCCTGGTCTCCCACAAAGTGCCCCTTAGTGTGTGAGTGCATGTGCCCAACATATTAATTAATTAATTACTAAAATAATTCATTGTAAGGCTGTGTGCATCTAATTGATTCACCCAGCCTCTTTTCCCTCCTTACCCTGCACTCTCTCACAAACAAATTTACAGAATTATAACCTGTCTTTGATGTGACAATGTCTAGAACAGAAATCCACAAATGTCCCACAATCCAAACAAGGTTCTTGTGCTGCATTCAGCGCATGGAATTCACCTGATTGATAATAGAAATTTTATAACCATCATCTCAACGTTGATCAGGAGTGTTGCTAAGCATTCAGTTTGCTGGTGCATGTGTTTTATTTGTGTCAAAAAAAACTTTCTGCATCAGAGGTTGTACGTGTAAATGTATCAACTGCTATACTGCGACAGCTAAGGTATCTGCCAAGGCAATACGTGGATTAAGTGCGTTAAAAATAACTGCAATAATAAGCACAATAACCTTTTTAGAGCATGAGTGTAGAAGCAAATGATTTAATTATTGCACCAATATAGGCATTTTAAGATGTTCTACTTACAGTCCAAGGCCTTTTCCAGTGTCCCACAGACACATGAACTGGGTGTCTTGTGGTCATTCTGAAGTGATGTCCAGTATAATAAAAACTTATTTACTCCCAAAGGCAGAGGTTAGTTTAGTTCAATGTCCAAAATGTTGTTTTCATCAACCTCAAATAACAGAAGAAAGTCCATGCAGGGTGTTTCATTGCAGCAGTGTGAGATAGGCAGGGCTATGGTGGTACAACGGATTTGGGTGTATGTGCTTTTTTGTGAGGTGTGCGACCTGTGCTGTGTATGAGAAAGTGTGCATGCATGCGTGTGTGTGCACTTGTGTGTAAGCATGAAATTCTTGCCTGCCTCGCCTCTATCTTTTAAGTAATCATGAAGGTGGAGCTGATGCTTAAGCAACGCTCTTTCAGCATTTGTTAAAAAAGTCAAGAAGACTTAAAAAGAGCTAGCTACGGTAATTAAAAGACACTTGGCATCATTATTTCTAATAGTGGATTGCTAGGAATTGTAATCGTCTAGTTCTTGACAAAAATAGTGTAAGGAAATAAGGAAATATTGATTTAATGAATAGCGATGTGCCATTATACTATGACTACTGTTAATTATGGCTATACAAGCAAATTGCTTCTAATTTTAATGTAATTTTATGGAAGGTGGTTTAAAATCCATCAACAATGTACAAAGACATTTATATATTTTAATGTTTTTCCCCACCTACCCTCTTCCAGTAGGAATAATTGTACATTTTTGAAAAGAATAAGTGAAAGCAAACAAAACAAAACAATGTACAAAGTCAGTCAGATATTTTTATCGCTATTGTAAGTATAGATCCTGGTTTATTAACTATTGCTTGGCTTGTTACATGACTGATTTATTGTCCATAAATACTTAATTATAATAGTAGGCCTTTGGAGGTCTGGTAGCTGATGTGATAAAGGCAAGTTCAGGAAACAGCAGTTCCTTAGAACCTGGGTATATACCTTGGAATATAAAATATAACAGCTTAATGCTTAGCTTAATAAATTGTGAGAAATGCATATATGTGTATAAGGAGTGGTTTTGAGGAGAATACTAAAGCAGAAGCTGCATTTACTTGGATTTTGAGTTTCAAAAAGCTAGCCAAAATCACTGACTGGACTTTTAAGTGAATCATTTAAATAAATTAGGCAAAGAAAAAGAGAGATGTGCGCATGTTCGCACCTAATAAGGATTGAACAGATAACCCCTTTTCCTTGATTGCAGCCCTATCTGAGTCACATATGCTAATCCAATTTCTTTTTGCATTTTAAAACACAAATGCAAATAAAAGGCAGGGTTAAAGAGAGTTGGCACAAACTGCCAGCAGAGCAGAATTCCCTGCTGCATGTTGAGTCTCCACAAAAAGACACAGTCCCATCTGTAGTTAAAGATTTCAATCAGGCAGCTGACTTTCGATAAGTTCACAATAAATACAACACAGATGTCTGTCACAGGCCATCCGGTTCTGTATAAACAAGGAACTGCAATCAACTCATAAAAGGATGTCAATGTAAGAGCATCCTGTACTGTACTAACAGTATGGAAGTACACATAGACACACAATATGCTGCACAATAAGCCAGAGTCACTTTGCTGTACACAGACTCATATTTCTGTTTCACTCATTCATTGCTGTATTGACTATCATGGATGGTGGACAAAATGTGAGCAATAAAAATGAGCATGCAAGGTAGGTATTTGTACATGAAGAAGGTCAACATGCTAGCATTATTGGAGTGATCACAATTCTGTCACACATTTTGACAATATGCACTCCTTGGAAAAAATTACAAAATGGCAAACCAGTAAACTTTTATTGTTCTTAAAAATCATTAGCAACCACATGAGTTAACCTTCCAAGAGCTTTTACTGGAAGAATAGTCAGTACTGTTCAACTTAATGTTGGTAGCTTCAAACAATTCATGATTAGTTGGAAAATATTTTCTGGCTGTTTGTCACATATTAGAATTGAAAAAGCATCAAACACTTTTGTTAATACACAATGTGTAAATACATCTATTATTATGACATTTCTACTACACAGTATTTCTTTAAATGCGGCTGCTACCGCTAGTAGTACTTCTTTAGTATTACAATTATTAAATACTAATGTTGTATTCATGCAAATTTTATTGATATACATGAATGCATATATATATATATATATATATACCACAGTCCAAAACATACCTCGTTAAAGCCAGGATTTACACCTGAGATGTTACACTCTCGAAGCCAATATATATATATATTGGTTTAAATCTGGATTGTGATTGGTTTTGACCAATGGACTTGTTCTCAAGCCACTTCATTTTAGTGTGGGTAGGAATATTGTCAGGTCATTCCTCTTTAGAAGCATCACTTAAATCATGATTCATCAGTCCACACAACTTGGCTGAACCATTTTAAATCAAAGTTTCATCTGGGCACAACCATTTTACTGAAAAAAGTCTTGTTTTTGAGGTCATTTTGGATTTAGAACAATCCACTGAGAGAGATTACATAGGTTGTATAAATAGGGAATGCTTAAAGTCTGTCAGTACCTGTCACTTCTATATTTTACAAATTTACTCCTTGTTACCCACACTAGCTTTAATATTGCATGTTTTTGCTTATTTTTGTTTTGCATGAGAGTATTTACATGTTCAGGAAAACATACAGAAGATTAAAATAGCACTAAGCTGCACAAGATAAACAAGCACATTGAGCGGAAAGGAGCATTTCTAGGATCATTTAGCAAAGTGAAATGTCAGCCATTTAGACATTCAGATGAATATTTCCTCAAATGACGCCTGTATAGTTCAAGCTTTTAAAGTACTATGTTTATCGCTCTAAGAATAGAAAGGGAAGTACTATACTACAACACATGACTTAATGGAAGTCAGATAAATAATAATCATAATTAAAAATTAACAGCAATAATAAAATTATATGATCTGATTTTGACCAAGTGTAAAAATTATGCAACACCACCGTCAGCATACATGTTAATTAAATATGCAAGCATGAAATCAGACATATATGTGATGTACTGACATTTACAGAGCCATACCTGTAAATGTATTAATATAACCAAAAAAACGATTGACGTGCATTGATTTATATTTTAAATTATGCGTAGTTTCAAGAGGTGTATCTATTGTCCGTTGTCATGTTGTCTTACAAAGCAGCTGGAAATCAACCATTCCCAACAAGAGCTACCCAAAAGATTTGATTTGCTTGTGAATATCAGTTGTTATGATCACATAAAGATTAAAACTGGTTAATAAAGAAACGTCTAATTGCAGTTTTCCTGGTCAGGGCCATAGGGGCTCTAGCTCCTATTCCAAGTTCTAGCTCCTATTCAAGTGTGTCCTGGCTGAAATGCCATTACAGGGTCACTGTTGAGGCACTGGGAAATGACGCTCCATCTGAATGCAGCTTTAAAAGTAAAAAAAACCTGCATAATAAATATGAAATAATGCAGAAACCTAATTCCCGTAGTCATGCATAGACATAGGAAAGGTTAAATGATACAAAAACAAGAAGCGTGACAAAAGTGTGCAAAACTGAAAATCTGAAAAAAACTAGAGACAACTGCCCTTTCACGACTAGAGCTTCCCTGTATGGAAATTAGACATGTGATCCTACAGTGTAGCATACAATCAAGTAAGCAGGTTTTCTGTGGCTAAGTTTTGGTCCACAGTACAATGGGAAAACCGAGTGACCTCAACAACTTTAAACAAGGCAGAATCATCACTGCCAGACTAGCCAGCATCAGTATTTCAAAAATTGTAAGAGTATGAGAGTACTGTAAACAACTTTACGACAAAAGAAGACAATTGCAACTGAATACAATGCTGGTGATCAAATGAATGTGTTAAAACCCACAACTTGTCATTGCTTAGCACAGATGGATTTTAACAGAGAATAACCAGTTTCATCACTGGCATCATTGTTTTCGTGTACCAAAAGATTTTTAATTAATATATATCAGCACATGTCACACAATAATGGCTTAATGATATCAGAATAACACTTTTATCATGCTTTGATTTTTTTCTATTTTTGTTTTTATAAATCAATTTAAGTTATAGATTCCACTTATTCATATTTAATGTCAGATTGAACCTCACATACATTCCTGAATTTGAAGCTTATTGTAACAACCTCATGCATTAACTGCCTTAATTAAGCTCTTATTGTCGATAATGAGTTCTGCAATGCCTGTGGTTATCTGATCACTTCTGCGCAGCAGGGTATTATCAGTTGTACAACCAAGCAACAGAAGATTTAAGATAATGAACGTGGATGGCAGTAGTTAATCCTGATGACAATAATTTTAGCTGTGATTTATTACATTAGTTTAAGCCAGATGGTACAATGAATTTCTTTAAATGCACACAAATATCCTTTAAGGCACATGGTGCAGGTGGTTGGCACGGTAAGCCTCACAGCTCCATCGATCAATCTGGGACACCATCTGTATGGAGGTTGCCTGTCCTCCGCATTTCCATGCCGTACTCCGATTTCTAGCCACCTTCCAAAAGAATGCCTTAGGATAACTGACTTGTTAATTAAAATCGAATTTTCTTTAAATTGACCCTGTTTAATGTGTCTCACTTGTTAGGATGTAGACTTGCTGCTGTATTGAATAACAATTGATGTTAATGTGACTTTAAATAAGACAAACAAACTAATATCCTTTAATATGTTTGTAGGTGGACATGAAGACTTAAGACCGTTTTAATTTGCTGGCAAGAGAGCTTAATTTAATAATAAAAATGTAGCTTTCAGAGCAGAAATTTTCCATTCTGCAGTCATAATTAATTGGTTATTATTGTATGATGTATTTGATTAAATTTCTTTAAAATATTTTTTTTCTCTGGGTGACACTATTTAAGCAAGTGACACCAATATCTGGCCTTTGATGTCTGGTTATTCGACCTAGGTTTTTGCAAGGTAAAAATAACAACCTTCTTAGCAATAAGAAGGTTCCGGGTTCAATCCCAGAGTGGAGCGGCCTGGGTCCTTTCTGTGTGGAGTCTGCATGTCCTCCCCGTGTCTGTGTGGGTTTACTTCGGGTACTCTGGTTTCCTCCCACAGTCCAAAGACATGCGTGTTAGGTTAATTGGTGTATCTAAAAGTGGCCCTTCGTGTGTGACTGTGTGCATGACTGTGTGTGTGCCCTATGATGGATTGGCACCCTGTCTAGATTTATTCACAAAGACGCTTATGTTTTCATTTTTTTATTTATATCATTTTATGAACTTATATTTTAACACATCAGGCTTACTGCCAAAGAGCAATTTAATTTAAAAATTCAGTGGATATGTGAGAACACTCATTTTAAATCAGACCATGGTCTTCCTGTATTATTTACATTCATTCAATAATTCATGTGATCGAAGTCAACAGTCAGAATGAATGCCTACATCCGAAATCCAAAGGAATTAAAGTATTTTTTCTTATATAAAGATATAGAGAGGAAGGTCTGGGAATGAAAGATCTCATGCTGGGAATAATTATTTAAGAGCTGACCTGATTTCACAGCAGAGATTATCAGTTCTCTCTCTCTCTCTTTCTGTCTGTCTGTCTCTCTCTTTCTCTCTCTCTCTCTCTCTCTCTCTCTCTCTCTCTCTCTCTGTCTCTCTCCCTCCCCTCTAGCCCCTCCCCCCCTCTCTCACTCTCTTTCCCCCAACCCCTACCTTTTCGTGGACATCCTTAGATCACCACTAATCTAATTAAATCTGTGATAGCACATTGATATCCTTCAGCACTCGTCAGTCTCCCAGTAATGGCTGAAGTGTCTGTTAAATGTAAAGGCATGACAGTTGAGTCCAGGTGCAAATCCAAGTAACTCTGATTCACCTTTAGGCATTCTGCCCTCTCTCCCCATTAATTACTTTTAGTTACAAGCTGCATTCTCTGCCTCTTTATGTCTTTGTTCTCGGCTGACTTACCCTGCCCCATTAATAAGTATCAATCTACTGTCCAACACAACTGAATGGTTTCCTCATTTCTCAGGTAAAACAAAGTGATTACAGAAAAAGGATCTTCCAAATTGTCTCTGGTAAGATCTTAACGGGAAAGTCCTGTCTTTTAAATGTAATCTCTATTCACTGGATTTGTAACGTGTACATTATTACCTCAAGCACCAGTCAGCAGTACCATAACTTGAGCTAGAAGTGAAACCTGTATTTTCTCATTAAAGTCTGAGCCTAAAGGCAGTTGATTCTCAGTAGGTTTATGACAAACACTGATTGTTTAGAAGTTTATGAATTCTTTAGGACACTGAATTTTTTTATTAAAAATGCACTGATGGCTGACCACATGACTTCTTAATATTTATAAAAGGCAATTATACAATACAATCTCTGTCACTCTCTCTGCTCCTATGGCCACATGGACCAAACTCAGTCCAGCCTTTTTTATGGGTCCATGTCATTGA
>JAVSBV010161274.1:0-14508 GCA_033117975.1 Parotocinclus spilosoma | reverse complement strand
GCTTCTTTAACGTCGCTATCGGCACCAGCGGCCATGTAAGCGACACACACAAGGTTATATCCATACACAAGTTCATCTTAACACCAGTGGAATATATATATACACAAGACAATGCCAATTTAGAGTGATCAATTAACCTAACATGCATGTCTTTGGACTGTGGGAGGAAACCGGAGTACCCAGAGTAAACCCACAAGGACATGGGGAGGACATGCAGACTCCACACAGAAAGGACCCAGGTCTCTCCACCCTGGGATTGAACCAGAGACCTTCTTATATAATGTATAAGTCTATATATATATATATATATTTGTATATTTCAAAATGAATATTAAGTGACAGTGTGTGTGCATAGTCTGGAAAATATTTAGTATTTGATTTTCTCACATAGATTTACGCACCTGGGAGACAAAATTTACAACCTGAAGTTTGGACATTGTGTAAAACATAAAAAAAACAAAATACGATGATTTGCATAATATTAATACACTACAAAGGATAGATATTTAATGTTCAAGATTTTTGACATTTGAAATACGAGTCGGCATTGAAAAGTCATTTCAAAGGAAGCAAACACTGTGTAAAAGCCAGCATCTTGAGTTGAGTATTAAGAGGATATTGCAAATGGCCGAATTCTCAGAGAGAGTGTTTTCCCTGACCATTATGATTTTTTTTTTGCCCAAGATGATGATTGGCTTATTAGCTGTTTCAGACTTACAAGAGCTATCCTCTTGGAACTGTGTGCCAAGTTGGATCCAGTTTTGGAGAGAGAGAGACCAGCAAGGAGCCACGCATTGCCAGTTTCCTTACAGGTGCTGACCACGCTTGGGTTCCTGGTAACAGGCTCATTCCAAAGGGAATAAGCTGACTGGTCGGGAATGTCCTAGTCCTGTTTGAGCCACGCCATGCCAGCTGTTTTGGATGGGACCTCCTAGGTGTATAAGGCTCTCACATGATGCAGTTGACGTTTTTTTTGCATCGATAGCTGTTTTTTAAAAATGTAATCGGAGCGATTGACTGCACACACATTGCTAGGCACCATCTGAGGAGGAATTTGCTTATGTGAATTGAAAGCATTTAATTCCATAAACATGCAAATAATCTGTGATGCACAAATGCGCCTTACTAATGTAGTGGCATGGTGGCCTGGATCAACCCATGATTCGTACATCATAACAAACAGCGTGGTTGGGATAAGGTTACAAGCTGGTAGAGATGGGTGACTTCTTGATAAGCAAATCATTTAAAGCATTTAAAAATAAAATTACAGCTTAGAAGAATCTATTTAAAACATGGGTATGGCAAAATTGTTTAATTACTTAGGGGATAGTGACTACACAGTCAGGACATGGCTGATGACTCCCCTCAGAATTACACAGACAGGAACAATCTCCTTTTTCACAACTGGTCAGTTGTGGATAATGCAATTAGGCAGCTGAAAGGCTGGTGGCGCTGCCTGGACAGGACCAGGGGAATGCTCCTGTACCAGCATTGTGTGTAGCATTGTGAGGGCCTGTGGGATCCTGCACAATGTTGTGCACAGACACGCCATGCCATTGCAGCAGGTGATGGAGCCACCAACGGACTCTGAGCCAGGACCACTTATTGTGCAGCCTAACCCAGCTACCATGGCTCCAGATCCCATCCTTCCAACCCTTCTCCTTGGGCAGAAGTTTCGTAACACCCGACTTGACATCAGACCATTTCTTTTTTAGTTCAGCTACTGTACGGTGTTTGGCCCCTACTGCAGAAGAGAGACTGAGAAACTGAACCTGCGTCATCTGTGGCAAGAATTCGTGAACTTGAAATTTTTCGCTTTGCCAGACCAGTTGAAAACAGACTGAGTCTGTGCTATTGAACATTGGAAGTTGTGGGCTCTAAAACGATTCCTTATTAGCAGTTACTATATGAAGCCCTTTGTAGCCTAAGCTTGATAACTCACGCTCACAGTCTAAAGTCGTTTTTCAGGATATTCAGTACTGGAATAGATAATTTTTGTCCTGGATATTTAGATTTGTGGTACTTGAAAAGTCATGTAAAGTTTTTAAATTTGAAAGTGGTTGAAGTGTATGAACCCTGGATCTGGAGAATTTGGAGTTAATGTCATGTGATGTGTACTTTCATGCTGCCACCTGCCTTGTCAACAAGTTGTTATATCCACGTTGTCCCATTCTTTAGATTCTATTCTCTGGCACATTCTCTATGTTGGAGCATCTAAATAGCAAAAATAGCTCCCTCAGTGAAGAATATTTTTATCTGAAAGTTAGACGTACTAATTAGCTAATTGACTAACATTATAAAAGCCATTAAAAATGTTCTTTTCCAAAATGCATGTTTTCTAGTTAATGCTATTGAACTGGAGAAGTAAATATTTTGCACAGCGAACCTGTTCACTTTTCAAATAACTTTTAGAATTCTGAACATTAAAGCTAAACATTCTAAACATTAATGCATTCAGATTTGGGGATGATAGGAAAACGTTTGCAAACAGTTCTTTGCGAGCATACAGGGGAGCTCCAGACATATCATTAAAATGTAAGGCTTATACAAATCGTTCACATTGAACCAACATTTCCCACAAACATTCAGCAGTGTTTGGTGAATTTAAACACACTTTACATTGTATTGCAATTACTTTGCACATAAGTTTTTAAAGATTTACAAGAAAACAATATTGAATAATTATTTATCTTTTACCGGAACGTAAAAACAGAGATATTTATCGGAATGTCATTAAAACCGGGGTATTCATCTTAGTCTTCATTGACTTCAGTGTTAGCACATGCATAAAACAAAATCAAGCTACATATAACGGCTAGGTAAGTAATCCAAATATTTAATTCCATTTCAAAACTCAACAGATAATTTGGCTATCAAAATGTGGTTTGTTGTAGTTCTGTTCCATATATTTCTTTTGGGTGCCATGATCTAATGAATCTACACAGTGTGTTCATCAGTTCATTTGAATACTGATACTGGGCATGGGTGTTAAAAAAGTTTAGGGAATCTACTGCATTGCTACTGAAACAAATAGATGCAAGTCCCAGACATGTTGCAAACTCTTTTTTAGGAGTTTTGTTTAAAGTTTTGGTTTATTGATATTTAAATTTAAAGAGAGATATGCAGGCCAAAATTATTAGTTGGAAATTTTTTCCCGTGACCCTGACAAGGACTTAAGGGTTAAGCCAGTGAATGAATTCATGATGATCCATTCACAGTCCAGACTGAAAGTAATACATCTCTGTGGTAATGACTTCTAAAATCCAATGGCTAGTCTACATGAACCAAAACCACAAAGAGCTGTATTTGGTTGGGAAAATATGAGCTGGACGCCAACATCACAACCACTACCAGCTGGGTATGATGGTAACAAGAGCATCCTGGCTTGTGGGCCCTCTGTGGGTATAGGGTTTTGGAAGTTTGTTACTAAAGGAACACGTTTTTCTGGAGAATGAGAGTGTAGTGCTTATCCAAAACAATTTTCATGCAAAAACGTCCAGGATTGTCCAGAATTCCTTCATCATGCAAGTCTCACTGAAAAATTATTTCTGCCAGCTATTAAATACAGATGTGTGTAATCCACCTGGACTGTGATGAATAATTATTATTAATTATTAATAATAATTATTTAATTGTTAATTTCAACAATTACATGCATCTTCTTAAGAGCAGTTAATATTTGAGAAGTAATTGTTTGTACATGATTTCAGTTTTGTGCCCTGTCTATAGTTCATATTCATAACAGAGAAATGATGATGTAGCATACAGGTGAACACCACCTCCACCACGTTCTGTCTGTCTGTCTCTCTCTCTCTCTCTCTCTCTCTCTCTCTCTCTCTCTCTCACACACACACATACACACACACGCACACATATTTTTGGGGTGTTCCAATTTCCTGCTAATGCTATGTCAATTCTTAGCTTTATTGCAAACAACTGTAGCTGTAAAATTCTGTAATAAATTCATGAGACATTGCCAGTAATTTATTTTATCCCTTTTGCTTTTTCTACAGTGAAAAAAGATGTAGACGAAACAGAGGGTAGGCTGATGCAAATTAAGAAAAAATCAAAAGAACTGCGAGTCCTGGATGCCAAGACAGCTCAGAATCTTTGTAAGTTCTCTTTATAACTACTTAACATATGCTTTTAAAGACTTTTTAAAAGTGCCAACTGCTGATCATTTGACTGTGTGACTTTTTATTAGTGACATGCCTTGTTTGCACTTGTTCAGATTCCAGGGCCCTCCTTTCATGACTTTTCCTAGATGTGTGTGTGTGTTTTATCACCTGGAATCTTGAATTTGTGAAAATCTCGTGCAGAACTCTTGACTTCTTTTGGGTTTATGGTGATTGGAATACTTTATTGGTTATTATTACCACCTACTGGACTGGACATGGTTAGATTAGCTGTTCATATTAAATTGAAGGACCGATTTAAGTTTCTACAAACTGTTTTTCAAATTCAGGTATCTGTAATTTTCCACATTTTCTATGTTTACTTCCATTAAGTTGCTGTTTACCTCTCTGCCTCCATTATATATAACTTTTTGCAACAAATTTTGTTGTTCACAAGTGCCGTGTATAACCCAAATTCCAATGAAGTTGGGATGTTGTGTAAAAACATGTTCTAAAAAAGTTGGCACAGGGGGAAACAAAAGCCTGAGGAATTCTCAAAAACACCAGTTTGGAACATTACACCGGTGAGTGTGTTACAAGGGGGGTCCTGGAGATCTTGCGAGACAATCTCTGGACTTGCAGAATCCCCAGGATCCCCACAAGGGACGAGCAGGTGGTGCTGGGATTCAGGAGACCTGTAGGGGTGAGAAAACAACAAACCCAAAAACCAAAACTTCCCCAACCAGCTAAAGAAAAGGAAAAAACACAGGGAGTCGTAGTCAAAACGTCATCAAAGTTATGTTGTCCGGAAACGAGAGAGTCGAACGGCGTGGAAGCCAGGAGTCTAAGCGCTGGGAAATGAGGCTGAGGGAAGCACGAGGGTACAAGCGCTAAGGGGAGGGCGGGGGTTTGGGGGTTGGAGCTTTTGGGGCTTTGCTGAAAAACAAAACGTTAAAGAAAAAAAAACCATTTTTTAACACAATAAGGAGGTGGTAAGGCGCTGAAGCGCTGAAAAAAATGCTGGCAAAACGGGCGCGATGACCGCACGAGACATTCCCAGCTAAAACGTGCTCTAAAAGTCAAGGGTGTGCACCGCTGGCAACCCAGACGCCACAGGGAGCGCAGGAAATGCACCCGGGGGCTTAATATAGTGATGATGGGGACAGAACTGTTGTTCTGCGGGCCCTGCTGTGGTCGACTTATTTTGTTACGAGGGGTGTACTGGGGATTTTGTGAAGACAAACCCTGGACTTGCTAAATCCCGAGGCTTCCCACGACATTTGGGACAGAGCCCAGGAGGCAATATCCACAGACAGACTACCAATATAGAAAACTAAAGGAGAATTTATTAACCAAATGCATGGAATGAGAGGGCGTGATAATGGAAGGGTAAAACCAACCAATAGCCACGCGCAGCGCCGGTGAAAACGAAAAACAAAAAGCCTAAGGGAACAGGGCAAAATGGCGACTCGCAGCGATTAAATAAATTGTCTTTGAAGTGTATTCAATTGATTATAGTTTAAAAAGTATTTGCAAATCATTGTATGCATTAAACTTGGTGTGGACATTAATCAGATATCCAATAATAGAATCAAGTTGGAATGAATGATGTATTATGAGATTTTATAAAGATATAAGCAGAGAAACCATCCATATGCATGCTCTATATGCATTATTTTATTAAAGTCAAACTGACTTATGATAGCAAATATGACTTAAATATATTATGAAGGCTGTTTAGACAAAGTCAGATCTATTCACATTGTCAACTGGAAACATATTCCAATTCCTACTTTAATAACATATTGTTTAAGCCAATATGTACATGTAATTATATTGTGTTTGTGTAACACTACTGTTATTTCACTAAAATTAAAGAATTCGTGTTTTAGATGTGGCTAGTCATTTAACTATTAGTTCACTATCTTTGTAGAGTGTATAAAGGACGTGTATCGAAGTGTAAGTATTGGCTGTTGAAAAAAGTGATTACTGCAGAAATTTAGCAGAGAAAAAAATGTTTTTTTTAATGTTTTTATCGCTGCATTTTATGACATCTTAATAACGAAGCTAATGTTAGCTATCTAGTCAACAAAATGGTTAATATAAGGTAGTTTTCAGAAAATAACGCAAATGCGTACATTGATAACCACAGGCACTGATACATCGCTGTCTAAATGTTTCAGTAATTACAAACAAATATTTCTTTGTATTTCTTTCCCCTCTTTAGTAAACAATAACAAATGCTATGTAGTTCTGGTTCCTGGCTGGCAGTGAATGGGAGGCTTTGAGTGTATGTTTTCAGCCAGACCCTTCTCCAACTGTTCAATGTCACTACTTTTCTGGGACGTGAATAACAGTACATGCATTATAAGTCAAATTTTGGTAGATAAATTATAAAAGACCATGAAAGTTGATATGCATTAGATCTAATCACATTTTCACATTACTTTTCAGAGCTGCAACAATAACAAACAATGTTAACATGCAAATGTTTTACAAAGCCGATAAAATTAATCAACACACAATAATAAACATCTAAACAAAATGTAACCCATGCAAGTGTTTGTTTATTTGAAAGATATCCAGTATAGTAACTACAAATAAACATTTAATAGGAAACATTCCTGGCTCTTGTTTACCTGGCAGTACAGGCATTAATAGCTTGAAACTGGATGATTATTGTTCCCTATAGGTATTCTGTTTCACACAGTATGATATTAAATTCTGGATAGCTGCTGATGTTAAACCAAAAAAAGCATGCTGAGCTTATCTATAGGTGAAAATAATAGTAGACCAGATGGTCAACAGTTATCAGACATCCCTATGTGTAGTGCTGTGGGCAATAACAAGTAAAAATTGACTTTTCTCTAAACCCCCCCATCTACTCTCGAAACATAGGCCCTGTGACATAAATATAAGTAATATTTCTGTATCAGATGTAATAGTAAGCAGTAATAAATCACCAAAGCTACACTTGGAATGAACTTTTTAAAGCAATGGAGCTGTGCATCCTGAGCACAAGTTGAAGGGAATTCAAGTTTGTTAGCAAATCAAACAACTCATGACACGTGTTATGAGCAAACCATAGAAATCTCTAAAATATATGTGAGCTTACTGGGGATCTGAGGCTTGTTCATGAAATGAAGAGCGGTAGGGATCACACCTAGGCTATTCTAAGCTGATGGTCGAATACCTCTTCAGTTGAAATGGAAATGCAAAGCAACAATATATCCATTTCACATAGTGTATAAAGATACACCACTCCATGCAAAAGGCTGTGTAAAAAGAACTGCAGTATCTCAAAGTAATATTCTAATTTTGTTTTTGGGCCTAATTGTTTTGTTCACTTTAATTATAGATATAGTATCCTATATTTTCATTTGCCTTGAGAAGGAAAAATGTAAAGTGTGCTTTTTGTAAAAGTAGACCAGTAGTAATTATTTATTAGATGGATGTGTATATTTAGTTTGTAAATCTGGGATTTAGAATGGACTTCTCTAAGCTGCGTGTAGTATAAATTTGTCTTGTGAAGGAATTAAAATGTGCAAAACTAACAATAGTCTATTTGGAGGGGTTTGGGAGGTTTTACTTGCATGCGACTTGGCAAGGTGTGAATCTTCAAAAACCTTACGATGCATTTTAATAGGAGGAAAAAACTGAATAGCCTATTTAAAATATTTAAATTTAAATTGCATACTCCCTTTGTAAAACAGTCAGGACTTGGTTAAAATAGCATGCATTAATGTCAGAAGTATGGACAAATTAAGAACTGAAATTCTTCAGCTTACTTCAGCATCTCCCTGTTTGATTTATAGTGTGTTCATAATGTATGCTTTTGGAAAAATGGTTGTCATAAATAAATAAATAACCAGAACATTGTTCTGAATGATGGAAGAAATAACACTTTCTTACAGCCTCACTACACGCACACAAAAATAGATGACTCATGGCCAAATGTAAGCTGATCTTGTAACCAAACTACAATATTTATGTGCGAGGCGCCATCTAACGACCATTATATTTTAATAACATCATCCTTAAGTAAAGACTATGTGGTCTTTTTGATTGTTCTAATGGTGCTTTTAGGTGGGTAAACAGCATGAGTAGCCAAATGACCGAAGCTCTGAACCTTTTAGGTATATCTGGCCTGTTGTTCTAGTGTCAGTATATACAGCCCATTGAACATTTGGAAATTTTGAGTAACCTTAAACAAACTACATGTCATGGTAATATTCTGAATGTTAACACAACATCTGCAGAGGGTGACGTGCCCACTTAGTATTCTAGATGAACCACAAGCACTTTTTGTAAATGATCAGAGCTTGATTGTTAGATTTTCATCCAAATCATTTGTTTACAATGCAAGAGCTTAATACATTTTGGGATCTCCATATGTATTGTGCTGTTCTTCCCCATGAGATAAATTGCATGTAATTTAAGGAGAGTTGAAAAAACTCTACTAAATTTAAATATACCCTGAAAACCAAAAGCCCACAGTCAATAAAAAGTGGCTGTATATTACAAAAAAAGATTCATGATTCTGTTAACTTTGTGTCACGCCGGTGTCCTGCTCTATGTGTAATTTGTTTCATCTTTTTTTTCATTTTATTTGGCTAAATAGAGAAACCATTTGAATTTGTGTGTAAATGCACTCTATGTTTCAATATTTAAATCTTATTGCTCACACAACCACTTCATTAGGTGGTTTGGTATGCATTGTGGCCATGTGTACACAAGTACAGTAAGTGGGTGATCCACTGTAATGGCTAATTTACCATTATGCTGAATTTGGTAGCTGGTTTTTAATCTGGATAACTGGATCCTTATTTCACTATTAAATTTTATGCATAATTGCATATGGTTAAACTTACCAGGAATCAATCTAGGTACACATTTTGTATGTCTGTATACATGAATACACAAATAGTTTGCAATCCCTGGGGATTGTTGAACCGTTATGATGCCCAGCAATAGCATATAGGAATACACAAGGCTCTGAGCATGCATAAACTGTTTGTAATGTCGAAAAGACTCCTTGTCAGTATACATGACACCACTTGAATCATAGTACTAAGTAAATAATATTTATTCTTATTATTTAAAATGATTAAACAAACTTAGACTCAAAAAGCACGTAAATTAATAATGCAGCCTGTTATTCAGAGAAACAACAGCAGTTAAAGCTGAATAGTGTACTGTACTGTTACACTAACATGCCACTAACCTGGACTACATGGACAATGTGTCCAATACCCCCTAGTGGTACGTGACGATCATTGCAGTGGCACGTGCCAGTATGAAAAGTGCCCCCTAGCATTACAAGACAGTTAATGTTAACATATACAGTGGGTATGGAAAGTATTCAGACCCCTTTAAATTTATCATCCTTTGTTTAATTGAAACCATTTGCTAAAATCCAAAAGTTAATTTAATTTCTTATTAATGTACACTCAGCATCGCATCTTGACAGAAAGAACAGATGTAGAAATTTTTGTAAATTAAAAAAAAAAAGAAAAACTGAAATATCACATGGTCATAAGTATTTAGACCCTTTGTTGTGACACTCATATTTAACTCACAAGCTGTCCATTGCTTCCTAATCTTCTTGAGATGGTTCTACTCCTTCATTGGAGTCCAGCTGTGTTTAATTGAACTGATTGGACTTGATTATAAAAGGCGCATCCCGTTTATATAAGACCTCACAGCTCACAGTGCATGTCAATGCAAATGAGAATCATGAGGTCGAAGGAACTGCCCAAGGACCTCAGAGACAGAGACAGAATTGTGAAAAGGTACAGATCTGGCCAAGGTTACAAAAAATATTCTGCAGCACTCAAGGCCCTGAGCGAATAAACACAACTGTTCTTATAGTTCCCCACCTAATACAGTGGCCAAAATAATACAATATTCATATTAATAAAAATATTTATTTTGAATTTTATTTTATTTTTAAGAACTACCATTCTTTTTAGTACCATTTCCAAACCTCTCTGTTCATGTGAGTGCACAACATGTGCCTGATGATTAAATATAATGAGATGAGTGGATTTTTGGAAAGGAGATTACACACAAATAAGTACTTTTAATTAAAATTCATTTATTGATAATAGCAATTATTTTTAAATATTTGATTAATTATACGGCAACTTTTTATGTGTTTCAAATATTTAAATTTATGGCTGACTAGCTATTAGAGGTTATAGCCCACTTGTAATTTTGTGTAAATGAATCCACTTTTCTGAATTGAGTTTTCAGAGCTGTCCATTTTATTCATACTTTATTCCCAGTTTTCTCATTTTTTTACGAAGGTTTCATTAGTAAGGCCTATAGTATTCTGAAGCTGTACCATAAATGCTCGACTGGTGCTAAATCTGGCATCTGGGCAGGACATTGATGTGAAACTTTGTTTTTTGTCATTAGTTTGTTAGAAAGTGCCTGACAGTAACCTGATGAACGGTATGTTCATCTAATTAACGATAACTGAAGCCATATTTTGCATAAGAAATAATGTAAATCCAATGTATCTGTTCCAAACACTCCAAAATAGATACAAAATACATTTTGTAGCGAATATCTTCTTTTTATATTTTATATTTTACATAAAGAAAACAATGAGAAATAAATACAAACGACTAATGAAAATTTCTGGACATTACTTGGCGTATTAAAGAATTAACCATTGACTTGCATTTAGCACTCATACTCAATAATAAAGTACAAAAATATTCACTTAATGAGAAACAAAGCCAGAATGAACAACTAATGTGTGGGTTTTTGCGAAATTAACCACGAGTCATGTGGCCACACCGATGAAAACCATGTGGAATTAATTGTAACTATTGCGCAATAGTAGGGCAAATTATAATAATTCATCCAATGCATCCATCTATCCCAACAACCATCATACCAACAGTTGGAGTAGCGTATCGCTCCACAACAAAGGCAGATTTGAAGCTCTGTCAGTGGCTGGACATGTAATGGGCAGAATTTCCTAGAACCTAGAATTGGAATTACATATCTGAAACATTACTGCTTGCTGAGTTTTGCAGCAATCTTAAATTTCTGGGTGTATTATTTAATTGTTATTAATAATGTATGTTTGCCACAAAATCTTTCTGATAGACAGAAAAAACCCGGAAAGAAAGGCTAAAACACTGCAAGGGAAAGTTACTTAAGTTTGGGTATTAGCGTTGATCACGTCGTCACACGAAGTACGTAGGTGTCTCTCGTTCGCAACGCATCACGTAGACGCCAATGATTGCTATTTCCATTACGTCCATTTCTACGCTAGTCGGTGACATCCCGGGCCATTTAGAGCTTTTGGATGCGTACGGGGGAAGCCTCGGAAGTGTTTTAGCTCTGTAGGGAAGTATCAGGGTTTCCAGAGGCTTTGTCTCACTCCTCCACACCGCTTAGCATCACTCCGTTAGGCTGGCTGCTCCATTTGGGACGTGCCCTGGACAGCTTCTTCAGCACTCTCAGCGCACTTACTCTTGGGCTCGCCCCCTGGTGTTCCAGAGCTCCTCTGCGGCGCACGATTTCGAAAGTGTCCCAAATCGGGGCTTTATCATGCTCACTGCACGTCCGCCCTCCGGATCTTTTCACGCTCTAGCCAACTGTGTGACGTTGCTCCCGTTTGTAATTTGGAGAGCCTTTTTTTCTGCCTCTTTTGTTTATTTTCCTATTTTTAATATACGTTGTGGGGTTTCTTCATTCCCGCATCATTGGGTCCTAACACATATCATAAAAGATTTCTGAGATTTTTATCTTGCTGTGGGATGTTGGGGCTACCTTTACAACAAACAGGAAGCAGATCAGGGGTCTTTGATAGCGCTGTCAAATGCTGTTTACAACTGCAGAAGTATGTTTTTTATATATGGACTTGTCAGTATCCATTGTTTGCTATTGTGTGATTTATGAATTGTGTGAATTAGCACAGGGTTAAACATTTCATATCTTTCTTTCTTGTCGAGACATATGTCCCCCCAGTAATATATAAACATGAACACAACCACCACTAGCACAGCAGCACCTTGTACCATTCCTGCTAGCCCTTTTATGACTTTGTAAAGCAGGGCAACATATTTGCTCTGCTGCTCTGGACCCTAGGATTGGGAGGGGTGCTATATAGGCACTAAATATTAGCTTCCCATGTGTGGCCTTGTGGAGGCAGAAATTAAAATGGTGAAGTTGATGAGCCAGAGTCAGAGATCTACTACAATAGAAGTGATCTGTCCATCAAGACAACTAACCCTGGTAAAACATCTGGGTCACTACATGTAGAGGATTTTCACCCAAATTGTTTATTGGCAAATAAACAAATCATAAATAACACCAAACAATTTAATAGCCGTACATTTTGGCTTTGTGAAGAGTAGTTCTGTTGTAATACAGGGTGTCTTAGCTCTGACTAATACTTTGCTTACAAATAAGCAATATAAGTCATGTTCGGGGTCTGCATTCTCTCAAACACTGTACAGTGGTGCTCAAAAATGTTTCTACATATATTAAATATTTCTGCATAAATATGAACTAAAACATTATCAGATTTTCACACAAGTCCTAAAAGTAGGTGAAGAGAGCACAGTTAAACAAATGAGGCATTATACTTGGCCATTTATTTACTAAGGAAAATTATCCAATATTACATATTTGTGAGTGGCAAGAGTATGTGAACCTTTTCTGGCTTCTCCACGTGATCTTTACAAAACTGCAGACCAGCAGCAATGTTCTGTTTGGAGAGTGGCTCTCTCCTTGCAACCCTGCCATGCACACTGTTGTTGTTCAGTGTTTTCCTGATGGTGGACTTATGAAACATTAACATTAGCCTATTTGAGACAGGCCTTCAGTTGCTTAGAAGTTACCCTGGGGTCCTTTGTGGCCTCGCCGACTATTACACACTTTGCTCTTGAAGTTATATTTGTTGGTTGACCACTCCTGCGTAGGGTAACGATCATCTTAAATGTCCTTTATTTGCACACAATCTGTCTGAATGTAGATAGGTGGAGTCCAAACTCTTCCACAAACATGTGCTTTGAAGAGCAGACTTTGGATTCCTGTTTTTAAATAAAAATGGCTGTCCACTCACACCTGATTGTCATCCCACTGATTGAAAACACCTGCCTCTAATTTCACTGCTGATCCTAAAGGTTCACGTACTTTTGCCACTCACAAATATGTAATATTGGATAATTTCCCTCAATAAATACATGGCCAAGTATAATATTTTTGCCTCCATTGTTTAACTGTTTTCTCTTTTTCTACTTTTAGGATTTGTGTGAAAATCTGATGATGTTTTAGGTAATATTAATCCAGAAATACTGTAGTTAGAAATTGTAAACATCATACACATTTACATAATGTGAGTTAGTTTGGACCGTAGTCACTTTAAAAAAGCTTGGCCTTGATGTCTACGATAGAAGTTTTACTGCACGTATAAACCGTGTTTTTCGGTCTGCGTGTATCCTATAGTCTGTTATTAGTATACATCGAAAATGAAATGAGTTTTGCACTTTAAATGACGTGACCTAACAAAGGTCTAAAGCACATCAATGTACCGGAAATTAAATGTGTGCTATAACCTATATGGAGGACAGTCTTAAAAGGTAGTAATTCAGATCTCTTTTGTTATTAAACATAAAATAATTTTCTTTCCAGTAAATCCACTATCACTTTCCTACCTATTAAAAATAAGACTTAAGACCTATGCTTTAGCCTAGAAACCCAAAATTATATGAATGGGTAAACTTATAATTCACTAAAATAAACAAATCAAATTACTCCCCAAAATCACTGAAGAGCAGCGTGTGATGTTCTAATGCTACGAGTGTGATGGCAAACATATATAAAGTGTAATTTCAGTATTTTATGGACTAGATTTTAAAGCCCCATAAAACAAGAAAATCAAATTGTTATCAAATCACCCCCATGTGTTCTTGGAGAGCAGTGTGTGATTTACTAATTCTATGATTTTCAGACATTTTCTACTGCAGAAATGTAGAGCAATGTCAATTCGCTGCACAAGATTTTGAAGCCCCATAAAACAAATAAAAATCTAATTGTTGTCAAATCTTGAAGAACAGTACTCTGAGATTCACACATTTTTGCTGTATGAATTTGTAGTAATTGAATGGCAAACATACAGTGGGGAAAATATATATTTGATACACTGTCTATTCTGCAAGTTTTCCCACCTACAAAGAATAAAGAGATCTGTCATTTTTATTTAGGTACACTTCAACTGTGGGAGAGACGGAATTAATCTTAAACAAATCAGATAATCACATTGTATCATAATTAAGTCACAATTAAATAAGTTCAATTCAGTTTTATTTATATAGCGCCTTTTACAATAGAGTATTGTCTCAAAGCAGCTTCACAATATTACACTTTC
>JAVSBV010161263.1:0-14510 GCA_033117975.1 Parotocinclus spilosoma | reverse complement strand
CACACACACACACATATATATATATATATATATATATATATATACCTGCACACACCATACATCCCAAGCAACTCTAACAAAATGCTGAAGTCTGCTGCAGACAATGTCAGTGTCAGTATGAGATGACAAGGGTTCTGTTATGTTTGGACCAGATTCATTACAGGAAATAGCACTGTACTAAATAGCCATTAGTCCCTACAAGAAACACTTACAGACAACAGAAACAACAATCAGCCCCCTGCCATGCCCTGATCAGACTATTGGGGGAAGGGGAAAAGAGAGCAACGTCAGAGAAATGAAATAGCACTTAGCAGGCAGGAGTTCAAACTGAGGATGCGACTCTCAGACTCGATATGCTAACCCATTAACCAGCCGAGACACCAAAGAAAGGGAAACAGACGCGGCATCACTCTTTTCATTTTTACACCTGCTCTTTTTTTTCTCACTAGCAAGCTGATTTATCTCACCCATCAGTCACTCTATGTCATCCCTCCCCTTCTTCTCAGTCATGATTTGAAGAGGGATTTGGCATGGCAGTAAAGCCAATACTGAAAACAGCTTTTAGAGACTCACTTTTATGGCTGGTCTCTAACATACAGCACAGAGCAAGCTGTATGTTAGGCTTTAGTAGTGTGCTGAAGTTTGTAGCCAGTGAAAGCAATGCTAAAAGTAATGCAATTTGCCCCTTTTTTTCTATCATTACAATGCAGACTTCCTGGAATTGAAATAGTATGATTAAATTTGTAAAGGCCAGAAGCATTCATTTTAGTATTTTTAAATGAATTACAAGATGTTACATTCACAAACTGTAATTTTGATTCTGATTTTGAAACATAATGTTAAAAATGTTTTAGGACGTATTTTCCCTCATGCAGTAATAGTACTAATATATAGTAGATCAGAAACCAGATTCAAGATCCAATAGATAGCAAGCAGCATTTTAAATATCATTCAAATCATTGTACATGTTGGTTCTCTTTTTAAATATATGATCCAAACTCTGGCCCTTGCTTTATGAAATTTACAAATATCGGTTGACAGGTTAAAAGATGTTTATTCCTGTTTTCATGTCAAAGACTGACAGTGACATTTAACAGGAAGAACCACTTTAAAAAGCTTCTAGGAAAACACTTCCCCAGCTGATATTTGGAATGAAGATATTGACCTTATGTGAAGAATAATAGGGAAACATTGCATTGTTAGTCCTCTATATATTATGCTTTAATATGTCAAGGGTAAATGAGGTACAACACTTGGAGCACTGAAATGTCTAGACAGCACTGATAATGAAACACAACACTGAGCCACCCTCTGTTATTTACCCTTAACCAGAAGGCTGGAATCTGATCATTAGCTGTCTGATCATCAGCCATATAAAATCTGATATACTTAGCCCACTGTCTTGTGTGTGATATTTTATGGTTGTTTGACTGATTTATGAATAAAACCGGTGTGGAAAGTGAAGGTCACAATACTAGGTCTTATTAATAAGCTGAATATTTTATTAAACCTGAATAAGTATAGAATCAATCACATTTGTCAGACTTGGGCACATGACCTATAGAAATGTGAAGTCATATTCATTCTTTCATCAGCTTCCCTTTCAATGAGTTGTTATTGCAGCACGTCTATGTGTGATTTAATAAATGGTTGAACATGTTCTATCTGTTGATCATTACCCTCGCTCCAACCCTAGCACTGGAACCATTCAGACATAAAATATAAAGAAAACACACAGATTGTGTGAGAATGCAGCCATGCTGTGTAACATGTAGTATAATTCTTGGTTATTAAGAATTGTAAAGTACTATAATTAGTCTGTGACTGACAACAGTTCAATTCACGAAGCTCTAATGCAGTCACTGAGCTGTAAAAGCAACAGAGCACATCTCTTCCGACACAAACCTGTTATAAACATAATCTTTTCATTACATGTTATTACTTCAGGAAAGTCTAAATAATACCACTGAGGCGCTTTAAAGTTTTGATTAGTTTACCACGTTTGTTAAAGCAATTAAGAACTAATGACAGAATATCAGTGGCTAAGCGTCAATTGCTTATTGAGAAAAACAGTGTGTATGTGAGTGTGTGTGCAAAGCTAATATCATAGTGAGAGCTTTTTAGCGTTGTTGTTGTTGTTTTTTTAACAACTTGAGAGTAGTACGATATGGTCTCAGTAGACATGTCTTTGGCTGCTGAAACAATCTACTAGTGCCAGATCTTAGCACATCAAGAAGAAAAGTTCTGAAATGAAATCAGCTATGGCTAGTTTTACCAATTCACAGGTGTGTGTATGAGACACACTCTGTAGTAGTATTTAGGAAAGTATATAGGAAAGTACATAATTAAAAAGTAAATAATTTATTGTTGGGTTTTTTTTAGGAGGAAAGAAAGTTGATACTTTGTGCCAAAATTGTTGGCACCCCTGTAATTTTCCCCAGTAGTTTTTCCCTAAAGCATTTATCCCAGAAATGTATTGCAGTTACACGTGTTTTGTTACACAGTGGGACTGTGATGGCCTAGTGGTTAAGGTGCTGGACTATGGACCAGAAGGGCCCAGGGTTCAAATCCCACATCTGCCACAGTTGGGTCCCTGTGCAAGGTCCTTAACCCACAATTGCTTGGACTGTAAGACTGTATGACATGTACGTTGCTCTGGATAAGGGTGTCTGATAAATGACATACATGTGAAATGATATACACATGTTTATTTCATTTGTGTGTATTTAAGCAACACATAAAATAACAGAAAAAAGCCAAATGTGATAGAATCTTCTGCAAAACTCACAAAATAAATGGAAATTCAATTCAATGTAATGAAGTTTCTGCATTCACTTAAGGAAATAAACAATACAATCAGTAAAAAGATTGTAACCATCCAACAGCAAAAACAAATTCACCAGATTTTCAATGTGACTGCATAAACTGGGTATCATTCAGCCACTAGAGCTTTCATGAGGTAATGCACTGATATTGTGCAATTTGTCCTGGTTTATATCATCATTATCGTCATCATTACAGGGATTATTTTGCAGCTGAAGTTATTTTATGTGCTAGGTACATTTGTATTAATTGCATTAATTCTGTGAGTGGTTGTGGCTCAACTGGCATCCACACACTTTTTAATATTTATCATGATTTTGAAATACAATGCTCTCAAAAATTAGGGTATTTCAAAATGAATATGAAGAGGATCCCATAACAACTGCTAGACTGATCTGATCTCGTAAATGCCCCATTACCGTCAGTGTGATTTACTGAACAGTTAATGTGTGACACTCTTGTCCAGTTTGACATTCTTCTGTTCACCCCTATAAATATGTCACTTGCTAATCAATCACAATCATTGAGTTTGCATCTCAATTGTGCAATAGAACTTTCGATCTTTGAGTTTTCATTTGCTATTCAGATGATCTTGTTTAATATAATAAAATCAAATGCTTGATTTTTTAATCACTTCATATGCATTTTATATTCATATAATTTCTGTGAGCAGGATATTCACAATAGGGCCAAACGTTTGTAGACACCAATTAATGCATACAAAAAGCAGCTGTTAGTGTGGAGTTGGACCCCTTTTGCGTTTATACAATATTATATACAATGTTATTGTTTTATAAAAAGGTTTTCCACTGGATTGTGAAAGTTGACTGTGAAGTCAAATTGTGCAGTTGGAAAATACAAGTTCATGCTTAGTGTTGTGTGCAAGCTCTTTATCAATGTTGGCAAACCATTTTATGGACTTAGTTTTGGGCTCTCAGAGCAGAAAGTTGGTGAACTCTTTTTTTGGAGATTCACTTGCATGCTTAATATTAAAGATCTATTAGCAGTAAGATCACTAATAAGATTACTAATAAGAGTATCCACATATGTGTGGAATTATACAAAACTTAGTTCTGACCTTGTGAGCTGATTGGTTAAAAAGTGTTTTTATAGTGCTGATATTTGTGATAACTTTTTCATCCAAAAACGGCAACACAACAAAGTGTGTTCCCAAATAACGAGTAATGGCTTGCCAAGTAATGACAAGCTTTATGTATGCAAGCATATATACAAATAATATAATAACTATAATTATATTTTCAAATTACTAGTGTTGTATAAAGCATTTGCCTTTTGTAATATACTGTCTTAAAACAACTTAAGGGTATATGACAAAAATTCATTTGTTCTGGATCTACTTTTTGGCAGAAGATATTAATATTGTCAGTATTAAAGCATATTCAGTGGGGGAATTCAGGGCTTCTTTGCTTTATGATGTTCATTTAAATTATCATTTAAAAACTGTGGTATAATAGCAAAAGAACAATGTAGGTCACATGTTATCGCATATAACATTGAGACCGTGACTGTGATAAGCTCGTGCCTACAACCAAATCACAGCAGCTCTCTCGAGTCCTATTGCCTTAATGCAATACAGTGTATGTAGTGTGTGCATTCAATAAGCCTTGACAACATTAAATAGAGAAGGGACAAACAGCATTTAAACCTAATCAGAAAGCATCCCCAATGCCTAATAGATTTATAAACAATGCAAGTTCATGAGAAAAACAGCTTTAATTACAGTATCCTCCTCACTGCCAATAGCTTTGACACCATGGTGTCAAAAATAATCTGGTAATACATTATTTATAATGCATAGCAGCTCCTGGAGGGCTGTACACTGCTTTTGTTCAGCTGCGTGATGCAATCAGATAATGCAGTAATATATCACTGACATCATAGCTATGAAAGCCAAAAGTTATACTCCAATCAATCATGTCGGTGCATCTCTAGAATGCCCTCTGCAAAGTGTAAGCATGAGGAAGAACTTTACTGAATTCTGGGATCAGCTTCAGCTAACAGCACATCTTGGAAGCTGTGTGTAGCAGCAGCTAAGGTCACAACACAACAGCCCAGCAATTTCCATGATGGGCTTTTAAAGTCTATCACGAAAATTGGGAAAAATATCTCTGATGTAACCTGGAGTAAATTGTGGCAAAGTAGCCTGGTTACAAGATGTGTGTGTGTGTGTGTGTGCTGCATACATAAAAAAGTAGCATAGTCTTAGTACTAGTTTTTGCCAGAGTCACAAAAATTTTTTTAATTCTTGTGTTCAGAAAAAATAGCAATTAATGAAATATTTAACAATTATTAATTTACAGTGAAAAACCAATAGAAAATAATATGATTTAAAAATGACTTTCCAGTGCACAGTCTTTACAGTTACTGAACTTAATTCAGGAATCTGCTTAACTTTCTAATATAATACGTTTGGTATGATTCTGTCTTTTTCTTTTTTGTCTTTTGGACTGCTGCGCAGCATGGAAGCTTTACTGATAAAAAGAATTCTGACTTCAAAGAGATTCGCTCATCAGATAAAGCCATTAGGGCAACAATGTAGTACTATAGCTTGTATTTGTAGAAACTGCATCTATGAAGGTGAATTTTTATTTAATTTGAGATCATTAAAAGGTAAGGAGAGTGAGACTGTAACACATACAGAATGTTTGAGGTTGAGATTTTTAATTCTCATAATTATTATTCATTTATTAGTCCAAAGAGATAAAAGTGGAGCAAAACTTTGCTGGAGAACACGCTAGAATGGATTAACTGCTTCTGGAGAATGTAAGAGCTAAATGTGCACCTGAGTTTTTAGTTTAGCACAACCCCTGACTGAACTCCATGCTTGTTAAAGGGGCCCAGTCTTGTGATGTGTTATTTTAACGGCTGTTCCCCTAGATTGGTCTCAGTGGCATCGTGAAGTCTCATAAAGGCTGATTCATCACCTGTATTGTTCGCAAAGAGCACGGCAAGCCCCAGACAAGCTCCTTGCAGGTATATTATAGTCACTCCCAATGGAATATGTTAACTTAAGACCACTACCTTCCAGCTTGGGCATCCCACAAGACTTAAGCTCAGACTGTTTGGCTCCAGTAATTTTCAAAAATGGCCAGCAGCCACGGCCAGCAGCGTCACTTGATATTCAATAGCCACGCTGGCTACCCTTATGACCTCAGTCGAATCAATGTGATTGATATAATCAGCATCACAATGAGGTATAGCAACAATATAACGTGACAGCCTACTGTATGGCTCTTTTACTGTTGGATTTACTATTCATTTTACCCGCTTCGTCTATAAGCAGGTCATTAGCATTTGGCAGGAGATGTGTGTGATGTGCAGAGACGGACACTCTCAGGATTAAAGGACATTTTGTTTTCTCACAGATTCTTTCAGAAACAGTCACAGTCTGTGTATGCTAACGGCCACATGAGGACTTCTACAAATCTTGCTTGGACAGATATCACATGGTGATCAAGGAATTTAAAAATGTCATCCGTTTATTTATTTATTATTTATCCAGCAAGCAACTGAGCATCTTGGAAAGCAGTAAAGCTTTCTTGCCTCTCAGTGGTAAATGCCACATGGTGTTCGCTTTGTTTGTTAGCATATTAAGATATGTGTTCGGTCCTAAAGTGACCATATGAACTGGATTCCAAAGGCAATGTGTAATACGTTTTTTGTATAATAATCTTAACCATCTAAAGGTTGTCTAAATGATAAAGCCACAGTAAAAACAAAACATCCAAACAAAACATTGCTTCTCAATAGATAAGATCACACAAAGCAAAGCTGGAAAACTAAGTCTGCTTTGTCTATCAAGGCACTTTTTGTACGGGATAAGTTGGAAGGGTTTCTGTTTCAGAACGGGTGGATAATTTCTCTACCCAATCTCCTCTCCCTGAATGTGCAAATCATGCTTGCATGTAATGCACAACATGACCATAAGGCACCGCCAGGACTCTCAGAGTGTGTTCACACTTGGCAGGTTTGGTTTGATTAAAACAAACCCTGGTGCCATTGCTCTGTTAGTGTGGTTCATTTAAAGAAGTGTTCAACAATCAGAACCTAGATGTGCACCAATAATATACCCTCATATCCTGAACTTGATCTGCTTGGACTTTCAAATGAACTCTGCTTTTTATTAATTCATGTCTATACACTGCACAGCCCCAGGTAATATAAAATAACCTAATGATGTTACATTAAGTGACCATAAAAACACTATTTGACATAACGTATTTAACTTGATATAAGAATTATCTTCCCGACCTTGAATCTTGCCTGTGTGGAGTTTGCATGTCCTCCCCATATCACTGTGTGTTTACTCAGGGTGCGCTGGCTTCCTCCCACATTGCAAATGTATGCATTAAGTTAACTAGCCAGTCTTAACTTGCCTAGTGTAAATGTGACTTACTAGTAATGAAAAAATACGCTGACGTTAAATAAAGCCTAAACCCCAAACTTAACTCTGGTTAAAGAACTGCAGATTATTCTTTTATTCCAAATGACAGAATGCTTAAGCATACCTGGCTCTTCTCATAATATGAAGCAAGTTGCCCATTACACATTGATATAGGTGTCTCCTTGTGAAGCACGTCTCAATGTGACAATGTATCATTTTCTGCTTTGGTCCAGAACAAGTCTAAATGCATCTTTGGACCTACATTAACATTTACTGCATTTTTAACAGACACCCTTATCCAGAGCAACTTACAGCTGATACAGTCATACAATTCAAGCAATGGTGGGTTAAGGACCTTCCTTAAGGACCCAACTGCAACAACTGTGTTTTCCATAATTTAATAATTTTCTTAATTCAAAATCAAATTAGTTTGCCAATAATTTTCTAATTTGTTCTTTTCCGCTTGTATAACTATGATTTCTGTCATCTGACTGGCAAAAAAAATTCTGGATGTGTAAATGCAGATCTGATCTACTTTTAACTGGTCAGATTTGGCTGGCCAAAGAAAATGAACAGAATTAAAATGAAAGGCATGTTTTGTAATACTGAATAGAAAAGCTTTTGCTTAATAACAGTTGGTGATAAAGTGTTTTTAAATTATTTTATAAAAGGATAGTAAGGTGGCTGGCCAAATTTGACCACAAACATGAAGGATGGAAAACTTGTGCAAAGGCATCAGAAGGGTTAATTATTCATGTATGTGTTCCATGTTGACACATGAAAATGCAATTACTAGATGATGATACAAGGAAAAAAAGACGTCCCTAGTTCACTGGAATAGATGTTATCTAAAATGCATTTACCGTTTAATGCACTTTGGTGATAGTCTCATACTAGTTAGGTTTGACAAAGTCTGAGATACATTGAGATCTAAGACAGGAGAAGAAAGACATATTCTACTACTGGTCAGTTCTAAAAAAACTGTCATGTTGTTTTGCATGGACCTTGCTATGTCTGTGATCGACATTTTAGGGAACCCATGGCATCAGTATAAAGGAGTGACCTTTGTTTAAAAAAATAGATTTTTTTCTTTATCTTATTGCATGTTCAAAGTCAAAGGCAAAATGTATGTAAGAAGTTTTGTCTCCACACTTTCTAAGCTTGACAGATGCAGGCTCCAGAAAATGGATTGAGTATGGATTTCGAGGGGAGTTGCGTCAGCCTGTCTCATGCTATTTTTCCCCCTCAGAGCTGCACCAATTTCATACCGATGAGCTCAGCAGCAACCACGTTTCTTCTTAAAACAATTACCTGGAAAAGACAGTGATCACACTCGATACAAATCCTACTGTAATGAAAAGATTGCAAGAGTTTTCACTTTAAATCTGGTATACAACAAAGGCAGCTGTTCCAGAATGATTTTTATCTTGACTGTTTTCACCCAGGGTGGCATGTTGGTGCAACATTTAGAATAGTCGCCTTATAGCTCCAGCATCCCCCTGTCCGATCCCAAAGTCCAACTCTGACCCTGTGTGCTCTGGTTTCCTCCCACATGCCAAAGACATGCGTGTTAGGTTAACTGGTGTTTCTAAAGAGCAGTGAGTGCATGTATGAGTGTTAACATGCATGTGCCGATGGATTACTGCCCTATCTAGGGGTTGTTCCTGCTTTAATCTTTCTAGTGACACTAATTCGGATGAAGTGCGTAAGAAAACAAATGACTGAATGGTTTCACTCTAAATGTTTTAAATTGTTACATTCAGCTTTGTTTTTCCCCAGCATCACAGCGTAAATGTAAATATTTATATTTTAACAGATCATGAAACAAGGCAGACTTGCAACATATTGCAAACAGACTGCAAACGTAATAAAGCTAAGCAAATAGAATAATTTCATGGTGAATCTTGCAGTGACCCATTGATGAGATCAATTGATACAGCAACAGCCATCCTTTATCTATTGCACCAGTGCATTGTTGCAAACTGTTGTGTTTTTCCCCTGTAATGCTAGATTTACAGGAAATACAATATACATATGCAAGACAAATCCTACAAAGTATAAACCATTCCACTGACAGCTGATTGCCCTTTATTCTTTCACGTTAAGATTTATATTACGCATAGTTCCTATTTTATGATTGGGATGCCTTTTGACAAATCCATTGCAAGTTAAATGTATTGTAAACTAAGTAGTTTAATATATTTACTGTATACAATATCTCACAAACGTGAAAAAAGAAGTGTTGCTATACATAAAGATGGCCTAGGCTATAAGAATATAAGAAGCACTGTGGCTGTTTAACAGGACAGGTTCTGCTGCTAAAGTGTTGCTAGCGTTACTGCAGAGGTTAAAGTGGTAGGGGGTCAGCCTGTCAGTGCTCAGACCATAAACTGTATTAAATTGGTCTGCATGGATGTTATTCTAGAAGGACGCCTTTTCTAAAGGTGATGCACAAGAAATCTCGTTTTGTAGAAAAACAGTTTGCAGAAGACAAGTAGACTAAGGACATTTATTACTGGTACCATGACCTGTGGTCTGATGAGACCAAGATATTTGGTTATTTGGTTCAGATGGTGTCAAGCGTGTGTGGTGGCAACCAGGAGGAGGAGCGCAAGGTGTCTCTTACATCCACCAGCTCAGTGATGCCATGATGAAAGAATGGAAGAGGAAGTGGCAACCTGTAAAGCTCTAGTAAACTCCATGCCCAAGAGAGTCAAGGCGGTGCTGGAAAATAATGATGGCCACGCAAAATATTGACACTTTGGGCACAGTTTGGCCATTTTCACTTAGGGGTATACTTACTTTTGTTACCAGTGGTTTAGACATAAATGGCTGTGTGTTGGGTTATTTTAAGGGTACGGCAAATTATACAAACTATAGACTCACTACTTTACATTGTACCAAAGTGTCAGATTTATAGATATAGTAAAACGCAAAATTGTGAGGGGTGTACACAGAATTCAGAATACAGTTTCTGGTGATTCTGTATATGTATCAGATTCCCATCCTAAATTCGAAAAACATTAAACGGGCCACAGTAAAATGGGCACTAAATGTATTTAAATAAACGTAATGCACATTAATAAATAACATGGGATCCCATTATACAAATGCACCATAATGCCTTCAGCTAGCTTTCTTTCCTATGAGACAATTCCCTACCTGATATCATTATACTTGAACCCCTGCAGCACCCCCCCCCCCCAAACTACACCCAATTCTTTTGTTAACTTTCCCCACAGAGTGCTGACCTCTCCACATAAGGAGAAAGGCCACTGACTGACGAGTGACCCCACACATTGAATGGTCAGAGACCACTTTTTTCTGTCAGGTTGCAAAAAAATCACATATGGAGGCACCGCTAAGATCAAAATGCATTGGGAAGTTTCCTAGGCTGCTTTTGTGGGGGACTGTAACGAGATTGTTTTGTTTTTTTGTTCGGTTGTATTTATTTATTTACTAATGTATTTATATATTTTTGTAACTTAAAAACATGATATTTGAGACTAAAACCAGGACCCTAGAAATGTAAACTAAAGGAATATGCATATGCTTTTAAAAGTCATAATGAATTTTACATTTATACCTAATAATATGTATTATCTTAGGTCCCACATAAAAAAGCACCCATACACTGGCTAACTACTTTATCCACGGTTTTAAAACGGTGTACTTAACTGTCTCCATCATTCTCCTTGAAATATGTATCTCTTCCTCCTTCTTCTCTGAACACATTTAATGAATGTAGCATAATTTGTTGTACACTGCCATACACATAATTTCATTCAGTACTGTATAGTTCAGTGTTAATCAAAAGGAAGTACTTCACTGTCTCTGATTTTTATTTTCTATGTCATGTCCTCCCCTCGCTTCCACTCTGTTGTTATCCTGTTGCGTTGTATCCTCTACACAAGTTCCCTGTTATCTCTCTTTTATATTTTATCTTTTTTTCTGTTTCTTTTCTGTCTCATCCTCCTGCTCTGGTTTCATAAAGTAGGTTAAATATCATTGTTCTAAATCCAGGGCATCTACTTTATTTTTGTGTTTTTTTTTCGGCTCTAACACAGCCACTTCAACTCAGGAATGGCACTTGCTGAAGAGTTTAATCAGGTGTGCTAAAGCATAAAAACATGAAATGTGCAAAGCAGTGCCCTGCACAGTTAAGTGCAACTCAGAAAGAGTTGCAGAGTTGCAGTTGCAGGTGTAGCACCTTGGTCCTGGAGGAACGTTGTTTCGTTTCACTGTATATTGGACACCACTGTATATGGTTGAAATGACAATAAAACCACTTGAACTTGAACTTGAAAGAGCTGTTAAAGGAGCAGGAAAACATAAAAATGTTTAAATATACTAAACAGCATACATACAAATCAGCCGGTTGTCTAAAACATGTGGACTAGAAATCAGTTTACGAGCTGTGAATGATTGGACAGTGCAAAGTAAACAAGCTTTTTTTAATGGAAGCAGCCATGGTTTTCCACTTTGTAGTGCAAACACCCCAGGGTGGCTAATGATGCAATGTGCAGTTCTGACTTCCCTGAATTTCTGAGGTAAGTCGAATCCAGCATTAGTAAGGAGGGGGTTTAAGAGGAGGGATTTAAGCCTGATGGATACTGCAGTGAAAAAGTGACAATGGTGCCAAAGCGCACTGTTCAAATAACAATATTAATATTAATAAAAAAATATATATTCCCCCCAAATAAAACCCCAGTGGACCACACACTACTCACCGTGTCTATCTGCCATCTTTACCTATGCCTCCATGAGGGATGGATGTGTCAACGGCAGGGCTAATTGGATCTAATTAGACCAAAAGCACTGCTAAGGCTAATGGTGTTTGTTATAGAGGTTCATATAGCAGGCCAGAGTGGAGCTATTACATATTTTATTGTTGGAATTTGGGTAGCAGGGGTTTCTGTATTTTAAAAGCTAAAGTGTATGTTTAGAAACCAAGCATGGCTCTCTCAAAACCGTGCCTCTCTTTAAGGATGAGCACTGCCCCAGAGTGTATGTTAATTACTTTCACACCATAAAAGCCTAAAACATCTTGTATACAAAACAAATATATCAATATTTGTTCTAAAATTCCATTATCTGGATGCTCTTGTCCTTAGCTTGACACTGGCTTCCTGGTAAATATTTACAGAGTAATGTTTTTCATGTGTAGCTTTCACTGTTCTTTGACATGGAATGCAGTTTATGCC
The DNA here is from genome assembly GCA_033117975.1 of Parotocinclus spilosoma. Taxonomy (NCBI): domain Eukaryota; kingdom Metazoa; phylum Chordata; class Actinopteri; order Siluriformes; family Loricariidae; genus Parotocinclus; species Parotocinclus spilosoma. Next base: position 2,078 of record JAVSBV010161263.1, on the reverse strand, counting down.
CAAATTACTCTTACCTGTGCCCCTACACCTGAAAATATTATATGCATAAATGCAGGTGATTAGTTTTGTGAAGTGCTTGCTTTATCATTTAAGTTGATGTACTGCAGCTCTGAAAATGGTATGTGTTATTGAAAGTATGGCTTTCACTTGAATTTCTGTCTCAAATATTTCCCTGAATATCTTGCAAGGAATTGGTTTGGTACTGATAATAAATCAAGAAAAGGAAGAAAGCATATCTTAGGAACGTTCTCCTTGTAGTTCTATTAAATAATGTATGTAGAATTTCAGCGGATCTTTTGATGTCCAATTTTCCCCCATATTTCAGCATTCCAACTTATTTTTAAAATACAGTGTTACCTTGCTTCACCTCAGAACTCAAATTTGGTTCTCGGCACATTTTGACTAGTAAACATTTTACATCTTCAGTGCTTTATTCTTATTGCAAATCATTTTTGCATGGGTCTGAATAAGGTTAAAGCCAACCAAAATCAAAGCAGGAATTGAACGCTCCAGAAAACAGGCTGCAATTAGCATAGAAGCTAGTGCTAGTGCCCTAAGTTCACCAGCAGAGTAAGTGTTTTGCTTTTAATCCATTACTCGCTACATGACATGAAATGTTTCAACAATTATTATAAAATAATATTACATTTATGTTAATGATTTTGACCAACAGTAGGTTAAAGTAGGTGGTTTAAACATTAGCTTACTTATCATTATCAAATAATACAGTATAAATACTCATATATTTGTAGGGACATGTTTGTATGTAAATCAGTAAACATCTGTACAATACAACAACTTTAATGCATATAGTGCCTTACAGAGTGCCAAAATGTCATTTTGTACTGTAACAAACAGCAACAGAGAATATTTGCCCAAAACTCTAAGGCTTATTTCAGAGCTGGGAGAAGCCAGGACCTAACCGTCAGCACAGGACACAAGGTGGGAACCAAACTCAGACAACACTCAAATACTGCAGGGCACATGCACATACACTCACTCACCCTGTGACAATTTTAAGACACAAGTTTACTATCCGTAAAGGTTAACAACTTAGACCTACACCTATCTAAAGTGTCTTTGCAATGTGGAACTGAATATAGATGGAGTACAGGCTGAGAATCGAACCAAGGATCTCTGGAGATGTAAGGTGACAGCATTAACGACCAATCCACTTTTTCACAGCACAATATTCCAGATTAACCATATTTGTATTTAAGTAAAGCTTATAGTCCTGCAGTCAGCAAGCCAGCCAATGCTTCAAGTGTTACCAATGGTGTGCTTTCAGCAAATGACTGCAAGTAAACTTGATCACACTTGATTACACATATAATATAGTATACTTTTCAGAACTACAAAAACACATTAAGATAACACCTTGTTTAATTTAATATATTTCCTGAATACTTTTTGCAAAATAAAATATATTAAAACAACACTACAGTAATTCACTTAAAGCACACATTATCTTAATGTTATTTTGGTATTGGTCCCTTATTCAACAGAGCAGCAGTGATGTTATATTATAGAAGGTAATCTAGAGTACACTTCTGTGGGTAGCTTGCACAGTTAATGGCATACATGCTAGATATAATTGGCATACTCTAATTATAGTAACACTCCTAGTACCCTTCAACTAGGAATCTCATCTAGCAGATAAATGAAAAGCATAAATCAAAACCGAGGTAAACCAAATGGACTATTAAACATTTATTTATTTATTCCTTTGGCTGTGTACCAAAGGGGTGTTAAGCCTCTTGAGCAAGATTCTTAACCTTCCACTTGTTAAATCAGTTAACTTGTAAGGTGGTCTGCATAATGGTGTCTACCATAAATAGTCTACATTTCTGGAACCATGATTAAGAAGGGAGTTAGGTGCAATTCAAATTATACTTTTATTCACTACAAACTGAAACATTATTATAGACTCCCCTTTTAACACCTTTTAACCACCCCTGGTAAGGTACCTGTCGATCACAGAGCACATGCACAAATACATGCATACATACACATACACACACACACACACACACACACACACACACACACACACACACACACACACACACACACACACA
>JAVSBV010161235.1:0-14511 GCA_033117975.1 Parotocinclus spilosoma | reverse complement strand
TATTTAATTAACATCTAGGCCACCCATGGAGGATGGGTCCCTTGTTGAGTATTGGTCCTCCCATGGTTTCTTACTACTGCTTTTAGGGAGTTTTTCCTTGCCACTGTCACCCTAGGCTTGCTCAACTTGGGATTGGCCTTTTAAGATAATAAAAGATTGTAAAGCTGCTCTGAGAATGCACCATTGTAAAAAGCGCTATATAAATAAAATTGAATTGAATTGAATTAAATTAAAAATGAGCTGCGCAGCCATATCAGCTTAACACCATTATGTGTTAAGAAAGCAACGTTAATGTTTATAACTATTACTTTGAGCATTGAGTGCTAAAGGTGTCCATAATCATTTACCATCCTCATCAAGTCTGTCTTCTTGCAAAGAAACTATACTTTAGGCGAAAATAATATTTCAATAATAAATTATTTAGTTTGTTTCCTTTTTGTTTACGGACCTTGCCCTGTATGTGATTTGTTGAAACATATCACATCGCTGCTTCTTTGCTTGCCTTACTGCATGGAGAGAAGCTACATCCTCTGTTCATCTTCTTGTTTGCTCACAGTCAAGGAAGCGGTGAATTCTCCTGATGTTGTAGAAGAGATACCGGTATGGCCAGGTCAGTTTGGAAGTATGAGTAGGGAAAACTAAGCTGGCTGTTAAATATTAGTCCAAGGTTTGTTTTATTCTCAGAGTGTATGATGGGGAAGTTTACCTACGAGATGACATCATACTGATGTGGGGACTCAGTCGTGCGAGGCTTTAACTTTAAATGATTAACTACGAGGAGACTCGGATTACGCAAGATGTGGGAAACATTCCTTTGAGATTCTGTTCAATGTTGACATGATTGCATCATACAATTCCTGCAGATTTTTCAAGTCCACTTACTTGTTGCAAATCTCCTTAGCTACCATACCCCATTGGTGTTCTGTTGGATTCTGATCCATAAATTAAATAATTCATTAATTATATAATTTATGGATCAGAATCCAACAGGACACCATATATATATATATATATATATATATATATGAATAAATAATTATATATACTGGAAATTTGCTGGTTCTGTATCTTTCATTCATCCTATCCCAATGGTGGGATTGAAACCTCGGTTGTATTTATATTGTTGTCAACAAGTTTATCAAGTTTGACCGTTCTTCTTTGACATCAGGGCATTTTTACCCAGAGAACTGGTGCTCACTGGGTATTTCGTTTTTTTGGTCTATCCTCAGTAAAGCCTATATGTGGATGTGGATAAAAATCCCAGTAGATAAGCAGCATATCTGGCTCCAAAAACCATGCCACATTCAAAGTCATTTAACTGACTTTTTCTCCCTGCTCTGATGGCTGGTTGGATCTTCAGAAGGTTACCTTGGCCATGTTTACATTCCTAAATAAATGCAGTGTTTGCCAAGCGATTGATTGTATGTTAACGAGCTGAATAGGTGTACCTAATAAAGTGGATGGTGAGTGTATGTTTCTACTATATATATACACAGTACTGTGCAAAAGTTTTAGGCAGGTGTGAAAAAATGCTGTAAACTAAGAATGCTTTCAAAATATAAATAATAATTGTTTATTTTATCAATTTACAAAATGCAAAGTGAGCGAACAAAAAAAAATAGAAATCAAATCATTACTTGTTGTTACTTGCCTTCAAACCAGCATTAATTCTTATAGGTACATTTGCACAAAGTCAGAGATTTTGTAGGATTATAGTGAGGTGTATGATCAACCAATTATACCAAACAGGCGGTAATGATCATCAATTTCTCAAGTAAGTAAAACAGATACAACTGTGTAGGAAGCTTGATACTGGGTGAGGAACAGCCAAACTATCCTACCAAGCTGAGGTTGTAGAATACAGTTTCATGTCACAGGTCATACACCATGGCAAGACTGAGCACAGCAACAAGACACAAGGTAGTTATACTGCATCAGCAAGGTTTCTCCCAGACAAAGCAATAAACCTGGTGAATATTGTAAAGGGTTACATTTTTGCAGATTTTCTGGTCTCGGCTTTTTCATGTAGTTCTGTGGTTGGATACGTATTCTCCTTAATAAAAATCCAGTTTCTGTGGAAATGCCATATTTTGCACAGTAGATTTTGATGCAGTACAGCAAGCTCCCCTTGTTTACTAAACAATGAATTGATCGTGAAATAAATTTGATGTAAAGTCATGATGATGATGATTATAGTAATGAATCATAGTTATGATTTATCCTATTTACACAATGGCTGTGTAATGTGTGCATTGTTTAATTCAATCCAAGTAATTTCTATATACACGCTGGTTTGTATATTGTAATTGTAACTTATTTAACAATTAAAGCAAAAGCAATTATCTTCTTATTTTTGCGTCTGTTTTTTTGCCAGTCACTGCTAATGTAGCAACAAGTTAAGTGATTTGCTGAGATAGAACAGATTGCAACCATTGGAAATGCCAGGCCTATTTCCAGGGCTGATGTAAGAGAGGCTAATGTATTATAATCTATCCATCCTGTTCTAGGATCTGCACAAACTTATTTTACAGATATACGAACTCTGCAGGGCAAGGGGCTGAAGATTAGTGTCAGTGTCCCCATGTTCAACCACATGGCATGTGCATCTGGACTCCTCACAGAGAGCCATGTATTTGTTCTGTGAACACAAACCTGTGGTGGCATTTACACACACCCCCACCAGCATCAAAGCCACAGATTATATTTGTGTGCCGCTTTGACTGCCTCCACCCAGCACCCAGTCTAGGCAGGAAGCCCACCTATATAGACTAAAATATCTCTGTTGTAGGATTTTGGTAGTGTCCCACTGGTTAGGGCAGTAGAGGAGTCACCTAAAGCCTCTGTGTGAAGAAAGCTTGTTATGGAATTATGAATGTCATGTCTGGCCCTGTTCATCTGTGGAATCTCACTCAGTGTTGTGCCTATGCATCAGGCTTTTGTAGCACATAATTAATGAGGATTGCCTGACCTGCTGGACACTTTGCAATCTGCTGCAATGCAAATGAAACTACTGCGGCTATAATCAAATAGTTTTCTCATGCCAGCATCCACAATTAGGGGATAATTGTGATTCCAGAATTTCAGTGATACATTTATCTATGTATTTTCTGGTCAAAGATGTGAGATAGCTGGTGTCTAGCTAGAGACACCGGTGCAAGGCAGAAAGAACCCTAGACAGGGTTTCAGTCCATCACGGGGCACAATTCCAGAATTCGGGAAATGTAAATGCAAGATTTGGCCTCTTTGCTACTGACATTCACAGGTAAGGTTAATTATTGCTTGAACTTGACCCTTTTGAATTTTTAACCCCATTTACAGGGCACATGCGAGCTTGTACATGTACCTGTCATGAACCTAGTCTTCATGATGTGCACTATGGTTAGTGAAGTAAGTTTGATTTTGAGCTATCTTTAAAGCAGCTGACAAAAACAGTTCTCAAATTGCTGCCTTTTAAACAAGATCTGTCTTTTAAAACCCAAACAACCTCCATGTGAGTAAGGATAAGCCAACTGAATTTACATTTATGGAATTTAGCAGACATCCTTATCCAGAGCGACTTACCTTGCTTAAGGACCCAACTGTGGCGGCTTGGCAGAGGTGGGATTTGAATCTTGGACTATCAGGTTCATTTAGGTTCATAGTCCAGGACCTTAACCGCTAGGCCACCGCAGTCCCAATTTAACCTAAAGATTTCTATAGACTGCGAGGATGGTAACATCTGTGTTTTGTCTCCTTGCACAGATTGTTTACCCAGTTTTAAATTCTTTGTAGAACACGAGTTTGATTTGTGGCGCTAGCACGCTAAAAAGAATTGAGATATTTTCATAGATGATACATATGACATTAACCTAGCACATGTTTTTGGAATATGGGATGAAACCAGAATACCTGGAAGGAACCCAGAGCAGACAAGCAGTCCTAGGTCAGGATCTAGCTCAAGATCTCTGAATCCTCTTGCACTACCATGACCCACCTCAGTTCTGAGGGCCACATATACATTAACTTGCCTGGTTCATTTCTATCTTTTTTTAGTTTAAAGTGGTTCATGTAATGGTCGCATCACTGTTTCCTAGCCAACAAATGAAAGCATTCTGGATCTCGGTAAGGACAGACTGCTTATAGTAAGACCTAATCGAGAGTAAAGTAGACCTTTTCAGTTGAGAAGAGTGAAAATATGATCCTAATCTGTGCATTAGTTTGCTTTTTTACTTCCCCATGGTTGTAATTTTATTTCGTAATTGGACCTTCCTGAAGTCTTATTTTGATTGCCTACCGTATCCCAGTGTTAGTAAACAGTATAAAAGTGTTTGCACATTTGTCGTATAAAATGTTTATTTAGATTGTTGCGACGTCTGTTATGCTTTCACCTCCAGAGTGTTCAGTGCCCTCATTCCCCATTAGCTGTGCCCACTCCTGCTCCTTATTAAAGCTTATGAAAAGGCACAAATTACAAAGTGCAAACATGTTGTGCCTTTATATGACGCTCATAATTCACTGATTGTGGATATCACAGATAAAGCCAAGCACTTGTTGTCTCGGTCAGAGACATATTCTTCAGACCGTGGCTGCATTTGCATTTTCATTCCGTTCAACAGCTTCTAGTTATTACTCTAAAATTGTTTTTGTATCTTCCAATTTTGTGAGTATGAGGCTGTATTGAATGCCATTTGCTGCATATTATTTGATGTGGGGGTAGCGCGGAAATGTGCTGTCAATCTGTGTTCTTAGCTAATGCGGTTAAGTAAAGCCAATATGGTTATTTTCACCATCCACGGTTTAGAACTGGGCTCGTCCAGAGTGAAATCATCAAGCTCATAGATATACAATGTTATGGCTTTAACAATCACACACTGTTGGTTTTTAACTAAATCTTCCTGTTTATGGGAATATACACACACGCATATATATATACAGTCGATTCCGGTTAATCGGACCACATGCTTCTTATATAAAACTTTTTGAAATAATGAAATATTTTGGTGTTATTCCCATTTTAAAACTGTTTACATTTTGCTGAAGCACACTTTGGTGGCTTGGTGGGTACGACCGTCACCTCACAGCAAGCACTTTCTGTGTTGCTCTTGCACGTTCTCCCTGTGTCCATATGGGTTCATTCCGGGTACTCCGGTTTCCTCCCACAGTCCAAAGACATGCTGAGTAAACATGTTAGGTAAACTGGTGTCTCTAAAGTACCCCTAGTGTATGAGTGTGTTTATGAGTGTATGAGTGCATGTGCTCTACGATGGATCGGCATGCTGTCTAGGGTTGTTGTTGCCTTCCATCCTATTCTGCTGGTTTGGCACTTGCTCTCCCATGACCCTGTTTAAATTTAAGCTCAGAATAAAAAAGGTGAGTAAAAGAAGTATGCTTTATTAAAGTAAAAATTCTAATAGCTTTTTTACACTAATACCATTTATTTATTAAATGTATACCATTATTTCTATACTTTAAATTAATCTGTTTTTTTTTATTAGTAGAGAAGTTGTATTTGGGGTTGTGTTAAATTTTCAAACAAGTCTTGAAAACAAACATGTAAATGAATTGTCACCATGCATTGTGATCCAGCCTAAACAAGCGTGATAGTTTTGCCTGTTTTAGCAGAATTAAGAGTTTGTGTAGAGTTTTAGTCTACTGGTAATAAGTAACATGAGTTGGACTTTGTGGCGTACATCATTGTAGTATTGAGAGACTTGTATTGTCAGTGAACCCATGTTTGGAATGACTTGATTGTTTTTTTTCTTGGTTATTTGAAATCAGTGTCCATTATTAAAATGATAGTTTCTTTCTCATGTTTAACACTTCTAGGCATTTTTACATACACAACTTATGTGATGTATCAGCTATGAAATACAGTATACTTTTGTTTGTTCTGGCTGAAGGCCCAGCCATTCAGATGTTCAGGGTATTTATTATAGCAGCTTTATTTGTTTTGGACAGCTTTGTAGCAGAAGTTTGCCCCCAAATGTGCTAGCTTGTGATGTTCTGAAGGCAGCCAGTTGAGCCTGGTGTTATATATATACACACACACACACACACACACACACACATGCAATTACAACCAGACTCCTTCACCCAGGAGGTGAGTGTGGAGAGTGCAAATATAGCCTCCTTATGTTGGGCGTTGTCCCATATCGGAAGATATCTCCTAGCAACACCTGAGGGGTTGGCGTCCCTAAGAACAGAGCAGATTCATGAATCAGAGCCAGGACCTGGGAATGTGTGTTTTGGCTTTAATGGCTGAAAGTAAGGGTACGGAGAGAAAAGATGTCAAAAAAACAAAGCAGAACCTTTTTACAGTGTGGTGGTCGGTTCAGCATCTGAGCGGACTTTAGGTCCCTGGAGGTCTAGAACTCGCACTGCAGCCGCCGGCATTTTGTCTCCACCTGCTATGTATCTTTCATAAACTTTAGTCCTGTATCTGCTTGCTGACATGCACATCCATGCATGACTCAATACACACACACACACACACACACACACGTGCAAGTTATATAAAGCGCTTTGCTACATTCAGCAGTGATGATGGACTCCATATATAAAAGTTATTAAACTTGTAACAATCGCATGTTATAGTTCTACATATACAGTCGATTCCGGTTAATGGGACCAGCCGCTTATTCAGACCAAATCCTAAAGTACTGAAACAAATCCTAATATATACGTGTAATGTTATTCGCTTATTTGGACCACAATTCCGCTTAATCAGACCAAAGAACGTGTATGTAATAATATGTCAGAATATGTAAGAATATGTAATATCTGTGAAGAAACTCTTTGTCTCTGGCATCACTACCCGAAAACTCCAGAGTTTCTTCCCAGCCTGCTGAGTACCTATACATTGTGTTGTAGATCGTTTAAAAAAACTTGTTTACAAATTTATTTTTCAATGAACAAAGTTCGTAAGCAACGGTAGTTCTTGTTTGTACGTACGCTCTATGTGTAAATCACACAATAAAGGTTTAATAAACATTAAAGCCCGTCCCATCTTGTAACATAGGGTATGTCCATTTAATCAGACCAGCCGGTTATTAGGACCAAAACAATCGTGTCTCGATGTGGTCCGATTAACCCGAAATTGACTGTATTGTTTTTAAATGTTTTAATGATGCTTTACCTGGTCAGGGGGGCGGCACGGTGGCCTCACAGCAAGAAGGGCCTGGATTCAACCCTAGGAGTGGCCTGAGTCCTTTTTGTGTTGAGTCAGCATGTCCTCTTAATGTCTGTGTGGGTTTTACTCTGTTATACTTCAGTTATATTAACTCTTTTATACTTCTGTGCTGCAGGATGATCTACCCTTCCATCAGACACCATCAGTCAAATGTATTGACATGCGATACCTGACCTAAAGCTGTTATACTAGGGCTCAAACTTAGGGATATGCAGTATTAACTAAAAATCACACCTTAATACTTTCTGATTTTACCGATCACGATTAAGACAATACTTTTGCAGTGCATACTGTCTCTTGGGCCTAAAGTACTTAAAAGTTCTCTGAACCCATCTCTCTCAGCTGCCTGAATTGCCGTTCATGATGTAACCACTGACAGCATTAGTTATCTGTTGCTTTTCTAGTTGTAGGGTACTTAGGGTTGTAGGTGTGGCTAAGTGTGTTTTTAATGTCAGTGTCTTGTCTGGTTTAGACCCATGTGAAGTTTGTATTTATCTTATATTATATCATATTCTGCATGGTGTTTAGTTTGCAAATAGGGAAATAAGTTTGTTGTCGAGCTGTCTTTAACGGCAATCGATTTCTGACAGTTTACGGATTGTCTTTATTGATTATTTTGTAAGATACAGATGGTGCATTTTGTCTTCTGGTGCAGTTTGTTCACCCATTTTTTAACTGCAGTCACACGTTCATGTTCATCCTAGGAAGAATTAGTGCTAGCTTGCTGCAGGCACTCAGTAGGGGTTGCAGTTTTTACTACTAAACTAGTTGTGTTTTCTATAGCTGAAGCAAAAACAAACCTCGGGAGGTCCTTGTTTTTCATTTTTTATAGTGCAGTTTAATGCTGATTGACAATTGTAATAGACATGCACGGTTTATAAATTAACATTCCATTTTCGGTGCTTCCTTTTAAGGATGACAATAAATAAATGTACAAAACAGTGCAATGCTTAATTTGAGCCGGATCCTGCCGGAACAAGATCCAGTGTTACACCAGTATCTGTCATATCTGGAAATCTCTATATACAGCACCTCTCTGTTTTTATATAGAAAATAAAAAGAAAGTAAGCAATATTAATAAACACATTCTAATTTAATGGTCTTTATCTCTGTGTATTCACCTTTTCAAACACCCAAATGGCTCATTAGATTGTCAGTCTTGTATTGTGAGCTCACATGGCAGGAGATCTCGCGGGCGGCGAGGTTTGGAAATGGCGAAAGAAAAACATCTAATACATCAGATATTGTAACTCTATTTCATTGGTATATATATTTTGTTTTGAAGGTTCCTATGACTTTTTAACTTGTGAATGACGTACTTGACAATGTCAACAATAATTAAGATTATTATTGTAACCTATACATATTGCACACACATTCTCAAATCCAGGTACCTCCAGTGACCGGTTAACATTGTAGCGCTATTGGGGTTTCTATCCTGTATTTGACAGTTATATTATATAGATATATGGTTTTAGATTTTCATGTGTTTGATGTTTAATATTAATCGCAAAATCATCATACCATTTATCATTCAGTTTTTCATTTTCAGCCAAACACACGTCACGTCTGCTTTTATTATTATTTGTGTAGCATGGGAGCAATCCTCTGTTTTTGTATTGAACAGTGGCATGGTTAGTGGGGTGGAAAACTAAAATGAAATGCAACATCACTTGCTACAGCACTGCCATGTTGCGACTAATAAGGGAAGTTAAGTAATGGTAGCTGCAAATCGTATAAAGTTTAGTGTTGTGTTGTGACTTTTGAATTTCATGTGCCATTTCCGGATGATAATTTAAAATTTCTCAGCCCTGATTGTAGTGCGGGCATGAAAAGTACTTATTTGTGAATGCAGTGTCATAGACTGTGCATGTGGTTAATGGGTGTGTGGTGCATGTATTAACTGCATGCAAATAAGGTGGAAAAAAATATATGTAAATGAGATTTTCTTCACTTCACTTCATTTTCCATCCGCTTTTCCTGGTGAGGGTCGTGGTGTAAATAAGATTTTGCTCCTGCTAATTGTTCCTGATAACCATTGTAATTGATGCATAGTAAACATAAGAGTGGGTTGTCATGCAGCCATCATGGAAGGCAGCAGAGCAGAAAGACAGTAACATCTGAAAAACACTTATTAAAAAATAACGACATACAATAAATATGTATTTCTCGCTATTTAATTGTTTACTTTTTTTGTATTGGCGGATCATTACAGTAAATTAATTATGTAACACTGCTACTGTTGCACTAACATCCAGGGAGGCTAGACTAAGCTGGTATAATCACTGTTATATGCAATGCGCCTTAATCAGTAAGATTGTTTTAAACTAAACTCACCGATGTCGGTGAAAAAGAAACCTCTAAGAGGGAATTCCTAACATTAAATACATTGAGTAATGCAGATTTTGTTTTAACGGGACCCAGTGGTTAAAGGAAGGATAAAACTGACTTAGCACTTGTGATTTGGCTGCATTAATAATACAACAAATGATGGGAGTTATATTTAATTGTTTAATGCATACAAATAATGTTACATTGCAGATTTTGCATTCCCAGGTTCTTTCTACTTTTGTGAGGACTCCATTGACATAATGTATTTGTGTCTTATTGATGTTACACCTAACACCTATTCCTAACCTTAATCTCATTAACCTAAAGCAAATCTTTTGTTTCTTTGTTTTTCAAAAGAAACATGCAGTTACTGTTGCAGTTGCTCAGCAAACTGTCCCAGCAAGGTAAAATAAATGCTAGATATTTCTATCATTGTGAGGACATTTTGTATTCTCTGTAATATATAAACTTGACAACCACACACACAACTTTCCATTGCCTACTTGCAGATACAGAGTATTGATATGAGTATAACATTACAGTTCTCACAATGACTTTCAAACAATGTTTTATTTTTATAAGATGTTCTTCACTTTCTGCTCATAACCAAATAAAACATACATCACGTACATGCATTGTTTAACATTGAGGTTTTCTTACAATTTAAATATGCAAAAAAATTCCTTGACCTACTCAATGTTATGGTGTTGTAAATTGGTATTGGGTGCCATGCAGAAGAGCATCTCTAAATACAAAATGGATCAAACCTTGAAGCAGATGGACTACAGCAGAACGTGGGCTACAAGAGGTCAGTTAAAAATGCCATGCAGTTGCTCACGAAAATTAGGCAATACAAGACTGGAAAAAGGCTTCCTTTTCTGTTGAGTCCACTGTGAAAATCAGATTCAGAACAACATAATAGCATGGATCATCCTGCCTTATGTCAACGGTTTGGGCTGCCAGTGGTGTGATGGTGTGGGGGATATTTTGATATTTATGGTCACACCCCAGTACTAGAAATGTGTACCTAGTTATATGGCCAGTGATTGTACATGATTGTACATGCTTGTACATGCTTGAAGGAAAAAAGAAGGCCTTTTTAAGTGTTGGAGTGGTTCTGTTATTATTTATAGCTCTGTAGCAGCATGTGGCAATAGAAATAATGTGCGGACCCAGGAAGAAAGGATTTTCTTAATTAGAAGCAAATCCTGAAAGCCAGTGAAAAATCAAAGAGGTTGAATATCAAAATGAGAAAATGATTCAACACACCTCTAACTATACTAACTGAAGAAACAAAAAAAAATAATAAAACGTTATTTTGTTTTTGAAGAATATTATCTAATCTAATAAATGTAATAATACTAAATGTGTACATGTATAATAAACCATTGCCCAGTCAAAGTCAGTAAACACGGATGAATCTTCTTTGTTGTTGTTTTTTGCTCTAATGGCTTTGTGTGCACTATCTAAGGTATCCTGGGCTCAGGAAATAGAGGCGGTTTGCTGTCAATACACAGCTGGTGCTTGTAGAAGCTTTTCTGTCTTTGGGGAGAAAATAGCCTTGCATCTTTTAAATGCCTCACTTGAAGCAAAAAACTCAGCCCAACAAGGAATATAAATAGGCTTTAATTTGGCGTTTGCTATGGTTGATTACACTAATGCAACATAATAAGGCATAATTGTTAAACAGTGCATTTACAAAACCAACATTAAGAACAGAACAGAAACACTGACACTACATAAAGTGGTACAGTCGAAATTGTTTTATAAAGCAAGGTGCCTGTACACATACTTTCCCTTTGCTTGGCGGCAAACAGAATGCCTTTCCTTATGCAAAACAAATAATGCTGTCATCAGGAGACTGGTTTGAATTTGATCAGAGTAACACGGCAGAGAGCATGTGGGGCTGCAGGCTGACGATCCGCCAGATGTAACCTGGTTAGAACGCACCTAAAGGACCCTAATTAAGAGCTTATTACACGGCGAACCTCCAAATTAAAACCCAGATATCAGTAAACATTCACCTGAATGTGCAAGAACATGGCAGAATAATTGGTTGCTCAAAGGAGAGAATCACACTGAACACTAATAACCTGCTATAATCGCTGTCGTTTTTCATGTTGCAGTTGAGATATTGGATACAGAGCGTGCTCATGCTCTTTGACCTGTAACATATGTGTCATCCTGAAATTACCACCTTGATTAGACTCGAAGCAAAGCAAAGATGAGGAACCCTGGAATATTGGCCAATATCTGCCCATTTTCGACTGTCAGTGTGATTAATTTGAACTGTGCCCTGCGATTTAGTAGAAGATTAACATTAAACTAATTAAACCCTAAAAACAACAGCCATTATCCTTGAATTATTTTACACATTACTCGAGAGGCTTGAGCAACATAATATATACTGGCCTCAAGGAATTCTTTTATGGTTCTTTGATAGAAAAGCAAGTCTATACTGCTTTGGCTAAAGACATAAATATCCTTAATTATATTCACCTAGTAAAAATACCTCTGCTTTGTTATACCCATGATGAAACAAGACAGCCTTTCAATGTTGTCACACTGCTGCTCTCCAGGGAGTGCTGCCGTTTCAAACCAGCGTTAAATAAATGTTTTGCCTTAGTTGGAGAGGCAGAAATGAGACTTGTGGGGAAGCACATGAAAGACGTTTAGGGAAAAGTTCAGCCGCATAATGAGTACCTGGGATAAGGTTTTGGCTGAAATAATCAGTATGGAGCGACTTTGCTATTAACAGACGCGGAGCTTTGACTAAATGTTTCTCCTGTGACAAATAGGTAATTAAGACTGGTTTAATACCCAGGAACCTTACTGTGACATGGTAGAGTACAAAGAAATTTTAATCCACTCTTGAATTTGATGAGATGCAGATATTTAATTATACCTCCATTACAGTGACACTATGCAGGAGGTAGAACTAGTGTGAGCACCAATGTTAAAAAAAAAAATATATATATATATATTAATATATTTTAAATGTCTACAATTATTAGGAATAAAGACTAATATGTTCCTAACACTAATTTAACAAGAATGACGCGTTTGTTATCCAGCTCTAGTTAGTTAGACACTCACCGCCCACTTTATTAGGTACATCTGTTCAACTGCCCTATAACGCAGACATATAATCAGCCAATCACATGGCAACAACTCGTCGACTAGACGTCACTGAACTGTTGATCTCTTAGAAAGGCAACAGTGACAGTAACAAAAGTGTGTCTCTTAATAAACAAAACGTTAAATCTTGAAGCAGATGGGCTACAGGACCGGAAACCACACCATGTGCCAAAAAAGGCATCTGAGGCTACATTTCACATAGGTTCAACAAAAATGGACAACAGCAGACATAAAAAAATGCTGCCTGGTCTGATGAGTCTGAATAAGATTTCTGCTGCGATGCTCATATGGCTCTCTGTGGCTGTGATATAATACAACAGTCCAAACAGTAAATTCATAAATACTAACAATAAATACTCTTTTAAAAGCCCTGGTCAAAATAGTGCTTTAAAATCTGCTTTTCTTTTTTGCAGTAAAGATATGCTTTAAGAATAAAAAAAACCATTGAAATCCACAAACTCTTTATCGAAGCTGATTGAGACCGTTTTATAGCCTTGGATAGAACTGCTAAATGAATTTCATGAATTAGTAACCTAGGTCACCTTGTTAGAACGAGATTGAAATTCCTTGTCCATGTGCACGTGTGTCCACATTCAGTGTTCCCATTCCGGAGGCTTTGTGGGGCGAACTGTATTAAGTTCAGCAGACATGCCTGCAAGGCTTACGGGGTAGTTTCTCATTTAGAAATGCTCCGAGGTCACACCCACATGCTGTGCTTTAAGTGGTGTATTTACTCTTTCAGAGTTTTCCTCGTTCCCAGTTGGAATTAATCTCAGTGAGACAGTGTCGTTTTAGGACCGCTCACAAATGCCTTGCACTTTTCATTGACGTTTTACAATGAAAACTGATATAATGTATAATGTATAATTTTATATCTACAAGCGAAGCTCAGGGAGGCTACTTCTGTGGCTGCATCTAACATGGGGTTGGGGGGGCACGGGAGATTAGCAAGATTCAACAATGCAAGCTTTTTTCACATTGTTGAAATGTGAATTGACTTTTTATGTAGGAACACTTGTGTGAGACGAGATTTGGACACAGTGAGTGCCCTTGCTGCCTACTTCATGTGTAGGGTGTACTCTATGTGGAGCTTTCTATCCAACAACAGGCCCTAAGACTGGTAAATAAGGCGGACTACTGTGTTATAAACTGCGACACTGATTGTTCACACATTCTTTAAATGGTCAGTCTATATATGCATTTCAGCTGTTTGTATAAACGCTAGAGAAGCTTTGCAGGTCTGGATTCTAGTCTTAGCCGTTTCAATTTTAATCTTTTCATTGAGGCTCCTATTTGGATGAAAATTGTAACACATTTCTGTATTAGATCTTTGGTTTAGCTGGTCACATTTAGCTGGTAATTTAACTTGTAGTCTAGTAGTTAGAGAGAGAGAGAGATTTATTGTCATTGTACATAATACAACGAAATTTGATTGGTACCTCTTTCGACAAGAAACAGTGCAAGACAGCATTAATAAGTACATAAAAATGAAAGCTTTAAAAGCACATAAAGGTAATATAATATAACAATATAATATAAAAACACAGGTATATAATAATATAATAGCAATAACATCTGAGTCAGAAGTAGTAATACTCAGGAGACGGAGATGCAGAACAATGAGTGTTTATTTTTCAGTGTTTGGCACAAGCAGTGAGTCAAGTGTGATGGGAGGCGAGAGGCAGGAGGAGCAAGGGGGCGATGCTGCTGCAGTGCAGGCTTCGAGACCGGGAACCAGGGTCGAGCTGGAGCCCTGGAGGGGAGACAGGGAGCAGAGCACACCGAGCAAAACAACACCACAAAATAACAGGGGTTCAGACAGACAGGGAAACACTGGAGACGAAACCCCTACACTGACCACTACAGAGAACAAG
>JAVSBV010161225.1:0-14513 GCA_033117975.1 Parotocinclus spilosoma | reverse complement strand
CGGCATCCCATCATCATCTCTTCCACCACTCAGTGAAAGGCGTGATGAGGCTACCTTGCGCATCCTTACTGACATTCTTAAGGATGAATCATCTCCTCTACATGAGTTTTTGCCTTTAGCCCCAGCATCTACTTACTCACTTCGTCGGCAGCGGGAATTTGTAGTACCTGTGAGCAAAACGAAGAGACATGAACCCTCTTTTATTCCTCGTGCTCTTAAATTATTTCTTAAGTGATTTATTTAGTTTTCTGTTTTTCTTATTTTATGGTAACGATTTGAAGTTAACTGTTTTTGTGTGTGATATTGGTTTGTTAATATTTGACACATTTCAGGTCTCACTGCTTAAAAATAGCTTTTATGCTGTTGTGTCCTGCCTTGTCAAATTTAATAAATGAAATGAAATGAAATAGCAGCGTTATGATATCATTTAACCATTAAGGGAAATATATCAGATTCTGCTCATGATGCCATGAATTACTGACAAGATTGGGGCGAGCAGTGGCTCATCATCATTTAAAGGAACAGACACTCAAAACCAAATGTTCTGTTTTAAAAAGGGGGTTGTTTAGACAGGGAAAAATGTACTCTTCTGCCCCCAGTATGTGGTTTTTATTAAAAGATATCTCAGACATTTTATTAAGACCAAAGGGAACTGTGTTAACTTCACACGCCTTATAGATAACTTGGGTCACACCTTATAGATAGGATGACTTATTTTGTCATGCTACAAAAGTTAAATCTGCTATGGTTGTTGTGAAGAATTTATTGCTGTTTTTTGGATGTTTCAGGGCATGTGGTGGAGTCGTGGGGGTGGTAGATGTTCCCTATCTGGTATTAGAACCAACGCACAATAAGCAGGATTTTGCAGATGCTAAAGAGTACAGACACTTGCTCAGGGCAATGGGAGAACACCTTGCCCAGTACTGGAAGGACATCGGCATAGGTGAGCGAGGCTGGATATTTTGCTTGTAAAGTTTAATTAAAGTGTTGGTCATTGCAATAGTGATATCAATGTAAAATTCACTGTTTTATTGAGTTTCCTGAGCGTATGGCCCATCCCAGAGACTCCACACACATTTTCAGTCTGATATATTGATATATTGATGTGACACACTGGGTCTTGCCACTAGATATGGTGAAATTGCTTTGTTCGCTGCCCTATTAAGACTGACAGAGGTTTACTTTTTGGTAGCGTACATATTGACAATTAATGGTGAGATATGCCTCCGTTTTCCACCATCGGCCACCATCTTGGCCATTCTGGTGTGGCTGTTAGGATTTGTAGGGAATAGTGGTTTCGTGAGGGCACAGATATGGCTAATAGGCTACGTACAGACCAGACAGACTACCAGTAGAGAGGATCCCTGGCATGCATAGGCAACTTCCTCTGTTTTGTTGTCCACCATCTAGACACAGGTGGCTCCTTCACAACACACCCCTGTCACTGCCTGGACCATTTGCAGGCATGTGACAGATGGAAATTTGTTGTCATGGTGCCCATTATGTGTCCTGTGCTGGTCTCAACCAATTTTGCCTTTGCTGTAGAGAGAGGCACTGCTTAGTAGTGCTACGAGGGCCACTAACAACTCGGCGATATGTGCAGGACATCCTGTGGTCACGTGTTGCCATTCATGGAGGGCTGGCATTTGAAAATCTGGCATTTTTCAGCACAATAATGCTCGCCCAAGCACCATAAGTGTTTTCCAGGAATGTCTCCGCAGGATTGTAACACACTTTTGGCCTGCTGGGTCACCAGATTTATTGCCAGTTGAACATTTATGGGGCCAGCTGGGGCTCAACTTTAGAGTGTCCAGGATCTGCAGGCCTAGCTGCAAACGTGCATCTAACAAATGTGCCACAGGATACCACATGGATCCTGTATGCTTCCATTGCCAACTGTATCTTGTATCCAGGAAACATCCCAACAGGGTACTAGTGCCTACATTCAGAACTTTTGTTCAGTTTCCATGATTCACTTAAATATATCATCATTATCATCTTGTTTATATATAAAGTTTCATTCGATCCCAACAATTTCTTCTTGTCAAGTTGTTTGTGTTAATGAGCAATTTATCAGGCTACATACAAATGGTCTTACTTTAATGTTAATCGGTTGTATCACTCTTTTACTGAACAGCCCAGAAAGGCATTGTGAAGTTTTGGGATGAGTTTGGCTATCTGTCTGCCAACTGGAACGGTTCACCTTCCAATGATATTAGATTTCGACGACGTAGAGCAATGGAAATCCCTGTCACGATACAGTGTGGTAAGAGTGCATACCTATTCTCTTTCCAGCACCATATACCTTAATAGGGATCTGTGTGTGTGTGTGTGTGTGTGTGTGTGTGTGTGTGTGTGTGTGTGTGCGTGTGCGTGTGTGCGTGCGTGCGTGCGTGTGCGTGTTTATATGGTTGTTAGACAATTTAACTATTTTCTCGTGTTAATAGCATAATTGTATTGTGTGAATTGTGTGTTGATTTTATTCTCCTGTTTAGACATTTTTGCCTAAACAGCACATACATACAAGTGAACAGTACTCTTGGTGTAGTATAAAACTATATTGTCATTTAGAATGTGATAATGCGGTAATGTGGTAAAAACTGTTGGTAAAAGACAGACATGAGCCCTGCATGAACCAGACCAACAATGACGACACCATCAATTAGGGACGGATCACGTTATTTAAACTACATGTGGAGCATTGCCAGTAGATGGCGCCAATGTGTAAGTGCAGATTATCAGAACCACTAGGTATACAGTACAGCACATCAGAGGTTATCAGAACGATTAGAATAGAATATCAGTGCCAAGTATATACTTTATTAGTCTACTTTTATTAGAAACTGCATGCACATGTTTGTTGCTAAACTGTGCAGTCACATTTACAGTACTGTTTGTATAGGATAATGTGTAACAGAGATGTGTTTTTACATCTGTTACGGTTAGATTTTCTACATCTGACTGTATATCCAGAATTCTGATCGCTAACACGACCTTATAACCACAGATTCAGTTGGACAGTGCCGAGTATGCATCACATGTATATACGTATGTACGTGTTTGTGTCTATATGTAGGTCTTTAGGTATACTTTCTTTGATTATCCTTTTTTCTTTGTCTCACAGATAAATGTCTGAAGTGGCGTACCTTGCCGTTTCAGATGGATGCTGTGGATAAGCGTTACCCAGATAGTTGGGTCTGTCTTATGAACCCTGATGGAACACAGGATAGGTACAGAAATATGCAGTATAAATGTATTTGCCTTATATCTTTTACTTATTCATTTGGCTGTTGTACATTAAATGATACCGTTTTTAAAAACAGGCCCTTGTCCTTATGCGTTTTTCAGGTGTGATGCTCCAGAGCAGAAACAGAATTTACCTGTTGGTGTCTTAAAAAAAGACACCAAAACTTCAGAAGACAAACAAAAAGACATTTCTGAGAAAATCCGGCAGCAGCAGGAAAAATTAGATGCCCTACAGGTTCTGAACTGTTTTTTTTTAATACATATTCCTGCTCTATGGTGAATTGTGTCACTGTGACTGAATCAGTGTATTATATCCATTACAGAAAACTACAGCTGTTAAATCATCAGCAGATGTAAAACAGCTACCTCTAGAGGTTAGCACAAAGCCTGCAGATGTACGCACAGCCCAGGTACGGCAGTTTATTAGCTTTGTGTGTGCGCTTCTGGGTGTTTGTGAACATGAGAAGATGAGACTGAGTATCTTTATTATTCTGCTAGACTGCCACTCGGTCATCACAACGTGCAGCAGCCCGTCCCCGGTCACCACCGCTTCCTGCAGTGGTCAAAAATGCTGTCAGTCAATCACCTGCAGCAAAAGGAACAGCCACAAAGTCAACGTCCAATTCACGTCCTACTAGAGCTGCTACAGCAACACCCACTCCTGCCAAATCCAAACAAGCATCCACCCAACCAGCCAAATCGGTTGTAGCCTCCTCTAAATCTGTGCCCTCAGCTTCAAAAGCCATGGCTCGCAGAAGTGCAACTCAAACACGCAGTTCTACAGTGAGTAAACGCTGGATAATGTGGCACGGTTCAGTTTTGTTTATGTAGTGTTTTATTTACAGGGTGAGTCAAAAGTCACAGGACACCCTTTTATTCCAAAAAACTAAAGGGAAAATTACATATCTGAATACCCCAGCAAGTGGGTGGGGCTTTATTTTAGGCTATGTACAGAACATGGCCACCATCTTGAAAGCTGCCATATAGGATCAATGCCAAGTTTTCTTCCAGTGGGAAGGTGGTTATGTAGAATATTAAAGAAAACCAGAAACCGATTTCTGCAATCAGATTCACAGTATCTCTTGTGGTTAAAAAGTTATCAACGCAGAAAGTTCAATCCTTTTGTCGTTCATCACATGTAACTGAAGACGAAATTAATGATTCAGATGTCCCGGAACGCAGCTGCTGTATCATAGCCACAGACCACAACAACCGACACCCAGAAAGACCAACAATTTCACACAACACTGTTGCATCTCTCCTAGCCAAAAAACCGGTACTGGGGATCTCAACAATGGATTTGGCAACCTTTGCGAAAAGTCCACGATGCAGCATGTGGCGTGTCCTGTGACTTTTGACTCACCCTGTAGATTTATTTGAATTGTTACTGGTGATGGGGCTGATACTAGCCTGACGAGCTGGAAGAGTTTCATACTGGAATTGATATTTATAAGTTTCTGATGTTTTGATTTTGAACTGGTTTCAGCCATCCACCACTAAGCCAGCCAGTAGACAACCTTTAGCTAGCAAGAGAGGAAGTGCCAGGAAGTGTAAAGCACAAGAGGACAAAGATGAAGAGGATGAGAGTGAAGGAGATGAGGATGAGGAGGAAGAAGATGAAGAGAAAGAAAGTGAAGAGGAGGAAGAACCCCAACCCAAGAAATCTAAGCTGGTAGCTTCTGTTCAAGCTCGTGGGAAAGGAGCAGCAGACAAAAAAGTTCCTCCAATCAAGCAAGCTAACAGCACAGAGGTTAGACGCAATTTCTCCTTTTGGTTGTGTTATGTCAACAAGTGATTGTAATCATGACTAGGAACAAAAGAAGAAACCAGGAAAGGTCTTTGAGGAGCAAAGGTGGCCAGATGATCTCCAAGTAATGTTTCTTAAAGAAAGACTGGAAGTGATTTCCATATTTCAGTCCTAACTCTTCCTGATTTCACTTTTTTGTGCTGTGATGTCATCTTGAAGAATTGCCTGTTGCTATAAGATTTCAATACACTTTTCTGCATAAATGCTGCAAAATCACAGAACTAAAAATTATCTTTGCCAAGGGCACTGACAGAACTTTAGGCTTTAAAGGCATCTGGGATGGACATTCACACAGTGGAAACTGTGGTCACGAGAATCAGTATTTCAGATCTTTTTTGGAAAACATGGATGCGAATGTGAGTTTCGGTCACCGTTTCTGCCAAAGTGATTGTATTTTTTTATTAATTAGTACCTGATCCATAACTATGGTGCTGGCTACATTACTAGGAAACTTGTTCATTTGTTTAGTCTTAGAATTGGACAGACAATAAACCAAAACAGAGGACCAATACAGCATTTGTATGAAATTTGAAAAAACATAGTTTGTATTTTTATAAGTATGCATCCTGTAAGTATCAAATAATGTGGCCAGTTATATCACCCGGTTAATAATCAATAATCTAATATTTGTTTTTTACATTTTGAGCTTTCTTCTTTGGCAGGTTAGTAATAGCTCAGAAGAAGATGTAAAACCAGATGGAGTGAAAAATGCTCATAAAGGTATTCACATACATATTAAATGGTACTTGAGACCATAGCGTTGATAGACCCACTTTAACCGTGCGTGAATATGTGCGTGCACATGCGTGTGTGTGTGTGTGTTTGTTTTACAGATAAAGGCCTACAGGTAGAGGCAAAGGTAAATGGGGAATGGTTTACTGGGCGGGTGACTGCTGTAGAGACAGGGAAAGACAGCGTTCGCTGGAAAGTGAAGTTTGATTATGTCCCAATGAACACTCCTCGAGACCGCTGGTATGACTTAACAAAACATAGAACTGACTCATTCTGCTCATTTTTAATATTGGTATATTTTAATAGTTTTAATTGTTCTCTTTTGTTCAGGGTGTTTAAAGGCAGTGATGATGTCCGTCTAATGCGTCCTGCCTCACCAGAATCACATAGTCCAGACACCAATCAGGGACCAGCACGCTCAGTGACCCCGCCCACAGCAGCAGAACCAGATACCACTCAGAGCGGCACCAGCAGAGAAACGACAGAGGGCCTTGTCAGTATGATGAGGTGTGTGTGGGTGTACACTCCTGGGTAATGCAAAATATTAAGCAGTTAATGGTTCTAACAGCAAATTAATGATCGAAAAACGTAATTAAATTAACAAGAACCCATTTGCTCATTGCGGCAGTGAACTGTTTGCTGGACAAAAGCTGGAAGCACTATAATAATGTGTGATTGAATCCATCCTTTGACCTAATGTTTCTTTGTTTTCATTGTAGAACATTGCTGCGGTACTTTTTCCCACCTGACTTCCGAATCCCAAAAGACTCTGTAAACACTATGAGTGCCGAAGACCTTGTGGCATTTCCCATTGTGAGTAAAACTTTCAGCGAACTGAACTGTGAATCGTCTCAGAAAGCTGCTTTAAGCTATAATCATTTGTGCATTTTCATTTTCCTATCTTCATTAGTTGAAGTGTTAGCATTTAAGGGAGATTTAAGAGTGTGTGTGTGTGTGTGTGTGTGTACTGCAGAAAGAGTACTTCCAGCAGTATGAGGCTGGACTGCAGAAGCTGTGTAATTCCTACCAGAGCCGTGCTGAGTCTCGAGCTCGTGCCGTGGAGGAGAAGAGCAGCGGAGCAGAGACCAAACTCAAAGAGTCTGAGGAGAAACTGCGCAAGCTCCGAACAAACATCGTTGCACTGCTACAAAAAGTCCAGGAGGTCTGTATCGCAAAACACATGTACACCTGCACCCAATCACATGCACCTTTAGTATAAGTCAACATGATGTATTTGTTAAAAAGTGGACTTACACTGGTAGTAGCAAAACAGCACTGATATAACATGAAATGTTTGTTAAATATTGCATAGCAATAACTTAACGTGCCTAACCTGGAATCAGGGCGCACACACACAGATGAACACTGTGGACAGGCTGATTCTGATTAGTCAAGTTATATTTATCTCCATAGCACATAGCACTTTTTACAATGGTGGATTGTCTCAAAGCAGCTTTACAGTATTTGATTATGTTCTTTGGCCAATCCCAAATTGAGCCAGCCCAGGGATTAGGCCTGATCTTCCTATTAAAAACTGAGAGTTAGCATGCCCTTGACACAAACCAGATGAAGCAAGGCATTTTATCTTGCTTGCTTCACAGTTGACAATCAGTGCTGTTCTCTGAACATCCAGAGTATTCTGGCTATAAATAAAGCAAGCATAGTATTTACCCTACTGTCTCCGGCTTTACTGGCTTCTGCAAGATAGCGTTCTAACTTAACCTACATGAATTGAAAGACTCCTTTTATTATTTAGTCTATTCTATTTGGTTTGAGTGGGGTCTGGTCACTAGCTCTAAATTACCCTGTCCCAACTTTTTTTTTTAATGTGTCACAGACCTAAAATGTAGGAATGGATGTTCATTAACAAATTAAATGAAGTGGACCAGCCAAAATATGACATATCTCAGGTTCATATGGTTTAAAATGAAATGAAAGTATTATTGTAAAGAATACTTCCTTAGTATTTAAGTATAGAAGTATATAATATAAGTATTCCTTAGTAATTCCTTACGTAAATGTAAGGAACAATCCATTTATTTTATTTGATTATTTGCATTTTCCATACCGTCCCAACCTTTTCTGATTTGGGCTTAAATTTAACATTGCTTACATCTTTATAGACAATCACTGGATAAACCTTTTGGTTGCACAGCATTGAAGGAATTGGAGTCTTCTTTTTTCTTTTATTCCTCAGTTGCTTGCATCTTACAGCTGTATATGTTGTACTTCAGTCTGGATAAGGGCAGCTGCTAAATCACTAACAGTAAATTGTATTTGAAATACCTCAGTAACGCTGAGGAGAACACTTTTATAGATTTCCATCTCACCGACTAAGTCAGCTCATCAACTCTCTGTTTTGTTCCTTCTAAAAGTGTATAGAAAAGTTGTCTGGCTGCACAGGGCCCTGACCTCATCCCCCCCTTGATATGCATTCTCATGTTAGCTGTGGCCCACGACTTGCTGTTTAGCTTCAGTGTCCAAGCTCACAGTCATGTTCCAAAATCGAGTGTAAAGTCTTCTCAGAATAGGAAACCTTTTATAGCAGTGAAGAGAGTACAAGCTCAATATTAATGCCCAAGGTTCTAATGTACATGTTGGGTGACCGCAATCATTTTGTCAATATAATGTTTTTTAATCACATGTCTGTGCCTCCTAAGGCAATGGCTCATGGTTAGGATGATTAATGTTTGTTTTGTTTAATTCTAGGACATTGAGATAAGCAGTGATGATGAGTTGGATGCCTATATCGAGGATCTAGTCACGAAGGGGGAATGAATCATTTCAGCTGTTTGTCCATCCCTCCTTGTTCATTCTCATTGTTTTTCAGTCTCAAGTTCTTATATCCATTGGTTCAGTCCATTGTTTTGTTCTGTTCAAACCCTTTCTATTCTTCATCCTTCTCCAGTTACAGATCAGCGGTTATAGATCAACGTGAGCAGTGTTTGTACCACAGATGAACTAATTAACAAGGCAAATTCTCCTGAGTTCAATTACTATACATACATGCATTTTTGAGATTTCGTTTATGTTTCACAGAAACACAACTCTGTCATTTGGCTAGGATAAAAGCCTCATTGAATATTTAATTTGAGAGGCAAGTCAGTATTGCAGATCTTCATTCTCAACTCTGAATAGCTCCACTGCGTATCAGTGTGGGATTTCAGCCTAAAGAAAATACTACTGTTATAAAGAAACCTTTTTGCAACCAGTACGACTGTACGAGGATTTGAAAAAAATCTCTGATACCCACACGCTGCTACCTTTTTTTTGTCTCTGTTGTTTTTTCAAGCATGAGCGGTGGGTCGAGGACAGTGGGTTTTCTTTTGACTCATATAATGTAATAGTTGACCCCTTGTTCATATTTAGTCATCATCTTTATATCTAATTATATTTTTAAACACTTTTAAGATAAACTATTCCAATAAAACAATAGGATGTATATGAGGTGTTGTGTTGTTTGTAAGACTTGTGGTGTTTATTGTTAAGTATTTGTATATGAAAAGATACAAAAAGACCTTTATCATAAATGCCAACTTTATATGCATTGTTTAAATAATAATGAATATCTTAACAATTTTATATGACTTCATTTTGACATTTACCTCTCTATTAGAATTACACCACAAAAATTAGTGCATATTTTAAAATGAATATCAAGCGATTTAAAAAAAAAGAAGCATTTGATTTTATTTCATTAAACAAGATAATTAGTAAAGTAAATAAAAAGTCCAAAAGTTGTTTGATTATGCAAATGAGATGCAAAATCAGTTATGGTGATTGAGTAAAAAGTGGCATATTTATGGAGATGAACAGAAGAATGTTAAACTGGAGGAGAGTGAGACTGTTCAGTAGGGTAGTAGTATGGTCACTGTGTGACAGTGATGGGGTATAAACAGGATCAGAAGGTCCAGCAGTTGTTGTGGGATCCTCTCAGTTTGAAATATCCCCTAATGTTTGTAAGTAGTGTACTTTTCCCTTATCATGGAAAGATTTCAATCCATTTCAGTCTATGAATATTATTCTTCATAGACTTCCCTCCTAATAAGCTTAGCATAAGCAAGTCTTAGATGTGTATATGTAAGAGGACGTTTTACATTTAGTTTGAATAATCTTGAGACAAATATTACTTAAACGCTACTCGCAAAAATTAGGGGATATTTTACTGGGGATATTTCATTTAAAAATATCCCCTAATTTTTGTGAGCAGTGTATTTCGTTTTTGTACCTGCTAAATCCAGTTCAGTTGCAGGGAGCAAGGACCTAACTGGCACCCAAGGGAACCAGTTTCTCACAGGGCGCCACATGCACATTGGGACGCTTGAGACCAATCAACTTTGATTGTTTTTGGAATGTAGGAATGTACTATTGCACCTTTGAGTGTACTACGAGTAATTTTCCATGCATCCAACCCTCATTTGATAAGTCATAATACATAGGTACAACATGCTGAATGGTCTATTGACCTATTTAATGGTTATCGTGATCCTGTATCCTTTTCCATATAAAACAAAAACCAGAGCAATGTTGGCATTAAGACTTGTTCTTAAGGCATACCATTAGACTTGAGCACATCTCCAGCTGCTTTCTCATCACTTTTTTTCCTGCTCATGTGTCCGTCAAGCCCTGTGAGATGCTTAGCACTGCTTTCTTCTGTGGCCTCACATGCCGCCTGAAAATTCTGAGGAGAAATGTGTAAAGACAGATAATTATAAGTGCAGTGTTAAACTATATAACATTTGCATTTAGTCATTCAGCAAACACAATTGTCTAGAGCGAATTACAACTCATAATTGTCTTTGATTGTCACATTTGATAGTTAAGGCCCAGGTATTGACATCTGAAGCTGTGACATGACAACCCTAACCATATGAATAATTTACATATTACATATTTACAATTCCCATGTAATTTAGTTATGAGACAGGATACACTCAATTGAGGGATGTCCAGCGGTGGCTGTTTGGTCATGCTGGAACCCTCAGGCCTCGGATTAAAAATGTTAAACCATATATGTGATGCAAAGAGGTCCTGTCTTTGATTTCTGTTATTGTAACACGTCTGCTTGTCTGACACAGACAATTATTAAAGCAATGAACTCTTTCCCCAACTTGAAGTAGTCCCAGCACTACCAAGCTGTCACTGTTCACTCTCAATGCTTGGATTGTAAATATAAATTAGTCATACATCACTCTGTACATGTTTGGAAGTATTGATTAGCATGTGATGATCATTCAGGCTCTCACAGTACTATAAAAGGACTCTGGTCTCCACTAAAGCAGTCTGTGCTCTGAAAGGTGTTGTGTTGAGACGTGTTATATAATTCCAATTTGTCCAGTGTTATAGGCAAATGGAAATACAACAGGGTTTGTTTAAACAGCTTGCTTACTTAATAGGTCCACTATCATTGGCAATAAACCCGTTTTACCCAGTCATACAATGTGGTTAATAGCAGCCAAATAATGCCCAAGCCATGAGCACAGCAGTATTGCGAGGTGAACTTGAGCCATGCTGTAAGTACACTAACTTATATCTGGTTACTGACCTCAATTTGACTTCCATTTCTTATAGTCCTACATCTTTACATCGTATAGAGACATTCTGTAAAGTGCTACATTATGGCATTATCGCCTGGTGATCCTGAATCTATGTGACACCGTTTGATGATGAAGATAAACAGTTAGGAACCTGGCATGACACACTGGCCTCCAGATTTGGTTCCAGACGACGTTGCGCAGGGCCGGACTTCCCCATATGTAGAGTGCGGGGGTGCTGAGCGCGTTAAATCGAGCCATTATGGCGAATGCGTTAGTGGCTTCGTTCCTGAACCGTAACCCGCCATTCGAGAGATATCTAACCATGATGTTTATAAAGGATGGACACCAGAGCGAGAGGAAGCAAATGACCGCGAACACAATGAGGCGCAGCGACTCCTTTTTGCTCTCCCTCTCTGCGCTTGGTGCTTCCCGTCCGAGCTGGTGTTTGGCTATAATGTATAACTTTATTGTCATCAAAACTTTAATGACGACTATAATCTGCAGGGTCATGACGCCAAAAGCGCTGACTTTGACCGCTTGTGAAATGGGTAAAATGTTCTGAATGGTCAGGGTCATGTAGGTATAGAACCAGCAGAAGCCGCAACAGGCGATGACGAAGCCCCGGGTGATGAAGCGCTTGTAGAAAAACGGATGGCAGACGGCCAGGTAACGGTCAAACTGAGCAAACAGAAAAGTCAACACGTTCACTCCGAGAAACGAGGGTAAAATGTAAAAAGTGCCGTTCCGGGACGGGAAACCCTCCTGTACGTCGAATATGCCCAGGTAATAGACGGAGAAGCCGGTCAGCGTGTCGCTAATGCTGGTGTTTAGCATGAAAATGAAGCGGTTCTGCTGACGCAGAGCCCGCGTGCTCATAATCCCAACAACCACCGAACCCGCCAGCCCAGCCGCGCACGTAGCGAACAGCAGGTGGAAGATGAAGATGAAGAAATCACCCGGATTTGTGAAATCAACCGAGAGGGGAATGGTCAGGTTTAAAAAGGACATCGTGACCGGATTTGAGGAGACCGGCTGGGTTGTCCACACGTACAGGGGGTGTTATATGTGAGCTCTCGGAAACGCCACTGTGGGCTCAGCGCACCCACAAGAGAATAATCAGCACCTTGTGGATTCCGAATTAAAACATATGATCATTATGCTTCTCATTAGATTCATAGGAACCTGAGACTTAACAAAGGCTTACAATTGTAGACTGGTGTCAGCCTGACTTGGATGTAACAGTGTTGCTTTTGTAGTCTTGCTAATTTAACTATACTTCTCACATAAAATGTAATATGCCATAATGAAATATCCTCTAATTTTTACGAGTAGTGTATTACATATCAGCCTACACATTGTCTTCATTACACTACAATAACACACATAATCAGCAGGAGATTAGGGTTTCCGGGTCTACTTTGTACTACTTTTGTACATTTGTATTGTCGCCAGCATACCACACATTGTAGAATTTCCTCCCACAACCAAGTAAATGATTTGGGTACATTGTCATCTCCAGTGTGCTACGGTCTAGGGTCGGTGCCCACATTGCTCCTTGTGTAGCGAGATGGCCCCAGCACTTCATGAAAGAATTAATGAATAAATGAATTCCCAAATCAGAAAGTTGTGACAGTGTGGGAAATGCAAAAGCGCACTGAATTACATTTATGTTATTTCCTAACCAGACTGAATGTAGACTGACTGAGATATTTCATGAGGTCAACTTTGTGTCATTTGTTAATATATATTCATTTCAACACATTCCGAAAAAGCTGAGATAAGGAATTTTGGGGTTAGTTATTAGGTTAAAAAGAAACTACAAAATTAGTGTAAAATTATTGGAATCAATTGGTATAATTGATGTTGAGTCTTTGATGAATAATAATGGGCTGAGGATTACAGTATGGAGTTTATATTCACAAATGCCACTTAAAACTTTACTGTGAAAAAAGAAACCTCATGTTGACACCTGAAACACTAAAACACGGTATATTCTGTGCCAAAACGTTTTTAAGGTGTGGTGAAAAGGAATAGTAACATTACATAGTGGAAAATGCTTTACTGTGCCCACTTTGTTGCAGGCCTGAAATACAGGAATGGGTGTTTACTAACAAATGAAATAAAGTTGACCAGAAAGAAAACATGAAAATATTATGTTCATACTGTCTGTTAAAGTAAACGTAAGAAACACTGTGTGAAGACGTAAGAAACACTGCATTTTCCATACTGTTCAAACTTTTTTTATCTAGGGTTGAACAATATATATATAGCTACCTGTTGTCTGTACAAATTCAATTAATAAAGAAAATGGATGATGCTCAGATGCCAATTCTCTAGCCCACTATGGTGACCTGAGTTTGACTTCGAGTGGAGCATTACACTGTCTTCAACAGCAATCCCCAGCCAGCCCTGCAATGGGCTGCAATCTGCTGCCAGTCCAGTTACAGAGTACCTGTGAATAGAAGGAGCAGGTCAAGCGGCTATTCTAAATGTCACTGGTTGCTTGTGAATGTACCCTATATGGTTCTGTAACAGGGCTCAAACAATGGGCCTCAACTGATGTTTCCACTTGGATCTTGCCTCCAAGCCACAGGAGCTGCAGACACCTACTGTTAAACTATAATACAGTTTGTGAACACTTTTAACCTTATTGGGCTTTCTGCATTTAATTAATGGTGTGTAGCACCACTTCCTCACAGCAAAAAGGTCCTGGGTTCCTTTCTGTGTGGAGTCTGCATGTCCTCCCCATGTGTGGGGGGTTTACTCTAGGTACTCAGTTTTTTTCCCACAGTCCAAAGACATAAGTGTTAGGTTAATTGATTACTCTAAATTAGCATTGACTTGTGTGTGTGTGTGTGTTTTAATACACACTATATTGCCAAAAGTATTTGCTTACCTGCCTTGACTCACAGATGAGCTTAAGTGAAATCCCGTTCCTATTAAATAGCTTTCAATATGACGTTGGTCCACCTTTTGCAGCTAGATCAACTTCAGCTCTTCTGGAATTGTACAAAATGTCTGTATGCTGAAGCATTCAGAGTTCCTTTCACTGGACAACCACCAAACCCAGACTCTCCATCAGATTGTCAGATGGAGAAGCGCGATTCGTCACTCCTCTAGAGTCCAGTGGTGGCGTGCTTTACACCACTGCATCCGACAGTTTGCATTGCACTTGATGTATGGCTTGGATG
>JAVSBV010161215.1:0-14513 GCA_033117975.1 Parotocinclus spilosoma | reverse complement strand
TGAAGACTCGCGCTAATTAGAAGACAGGACTAGGGGAGCGCGAGAGAGGGAGAGAGTCACAAACGGGATTTCTCACATCTGTTGCTGATCAAAAAACTCTGGGTCACTGTTGATTTACATAATGTAAAAGATTTAAGATACTGAGTGTAAATTGTATTTTTTACTGAACTTTACTATTTATACAGCTTAACTATTTCAGTGTACGTCTAGGCCACCCAAGAAGGATGGGTCCCTTTTTAAGTCTTGGTCCTCCCAACGTTTAAAATAATATAATATTTAAATGCTGCATTGACACAATGCCCCATTGTAAAAAGCGCTATATAAATACATTTTTGACTTGACTTTAGTTGACTCAGCAGGAAGTTCTTGGAGACACATCATCTCATGATAAGTGAAGTCTCATTCAGACAAGTCAGTATTGCTTTCTTAGTTTGTATGTAATTGCAAAACTGTGGGTTGTAAAGTCCAGGCCTGAAAAATATTATATATTTTTACATTTTAAAGGACCATAGTTACGTAGTCTAAACTTTGCATTGTGTACTTTACACTACACACTCACTGGCCACTTTATTAGTTATACCTGTTCAACTGCACATTGACATGAATATCTAATCAGCCAATTATGGCATAAACTAGAGTGCATTTAGGCAAGGTCAACATAACCTACTAAATTTCAAACCAAGCTAAGGTGATTTAAGTGACTTTGAATGTGGCTCGGTTGTTGGTTCTAGATGGAGTATTTTACTAACTGCTGATCCCCTGGGATTTTCACAAAGGTTATCTCAAGGCTTTACAGAGAATAAACAGAAAAAAGGGAAAATATCCTTTGAGTAGCAGTTATTCTGGAAAAATGCCTTGTTGATGCCAAGGTCTAGAGAAAAAAGGCTGTACTGATAGAAAGGCAATAGTAACTTAAATAATGACTTGATAAAATAAAATATATACAAAATGGCATATCTGAATGTCGAACTTTGAAGCAAATGGGATACAGTAGCAAAAGACCACACCAAGCAGCACTCTTGTCAGCTAAGAACAAGCAACTGAGGATAAAACATCATGGATCAATTTTGTGTTGTCAAAAGTTGGTGGTTTAATTGTGGGGGGGTTCTTGGTGCACTTTGGGCTGAGCAACTTTGAAATACAATAGCCTTCCTAAGTTTAGCTGCAGTTTATCCTCTTTGATTACATTACAAAGTTTTTACTTATGTTTGCTATGTTATCAGAAGTTTATCTTGTCACTGTGTCCCTCAGCTTACCATAATCCATACACAAACTCATATTTTCTTCAGGTGATAATCAGAATAATGTCTGTTTATTTATTAATGAGTAAATTAATGAAATGAATTATAATTAATTAATTATAAGTTAATTTATAAGTTAATTATGTAAACATTTATTTTCTTCACATTTGCAGTACTGTGCAAAAGCACATTCAAAAAACAATAATCAAATATCAATATGGTTACTTGGCATTTCCAAGCGAGAAGAGGCAAGGAGAAACAGGCAAGACAAAATGTATTCTATATTACATTGTTGTAAAATTTGTTTAATGATGTTCTGGTCTACCGTATACATATATCTACAAAAGCTTTTCACTAACTAATCTCATATCATGACCCCACCACGATTAAATTTTTACTGATACACTAATGTAGAATACAGGAAACACATCTAAGACAATGATGATGCTCATAATTTTACTCTAAACATATTTTAACCTCAGGACTGTTTAAATGTTAATAAAAGAAACATCCTGGTTTATGACATACACATCAATATAATGCTGAATAATCATTCTATTTTTTAAATTTAATATCGTAATGGACTAGACAATGTAGTGTCTGTTGTTATCACTTAAGTGTTGGAACTGTCCCCATTCATTCTCATCTCCAGTTATTACTCCCTCTTTGCCACACTGAGATCAGGAACCATTTAATTTCTCCCCTCCCCCTTGTATTAATGTGTCCTTCAAAACAATCTACCCACTCATGGTCTCTATATGGCTTTTGTGAGGTGTATTATTTGAAAAACAGTTTAGTGTAGCCATTATTTTTAGTGACTGCTGTCAGCACTGTTCATTGTTATTATAGGGTTATTCATTGCATGTAATAGCCTAAACCTGTTAGGTTGGACTGAGGCATGAGATGAAGCCATCCTGGGAATCCGGGCCGGTGTGGGAAGCACAATCGTGTCCTCGCAATTGTGCTGACGGATTATCCGGAAAGACAAACTCTTTGGTGCAGCAGCAAACTTAAAGTTGCATCAAAAACAGAGATTAAATAACATATACTCTAGTTTAAGGATTTAGAGTAGTTGAATAAGGAACTCTCTGTTACCAACGAAACGCGCTGACAAAACAATCAATTATGCTCCAAACCACTTCTAAAAGGTGGAAGGTGAGGTTTATTGTCATGTGCTGAAAAAGGGGATAATTATATGGATGATCTTCAATGGCCCGATGAACCTGTGAGCAAATTTCCTGCACTCAGCTTGGAAAGGGACATTCTGGATTGAGAGCCAAACAGACTGCCCAGGGGATTAAGTCCTTGTGAGGGAACTGGCCTGTGGCAGAGGAGACCAGGGTGCTGTGGGCGTACTCAGGCGCAAGCTCCATGCACATCACAGCATAATTACGGTACCTAATGATTTATTAATATCATCAGATAATGGACTTCTTTGTGCTCTTGTTCTATTAGATTTAAGTGAAGCATTTGGCACTATAGATCATGATATCTTACTGAATATGCTAGAAAACACTTTAAGTATTAAGGGACAGGAACTTTCGTCGTTTAAATATTATCTGACCATCTTGGACCAGTTTGGGACTAGTGTGGTGTCTCTTAGGGGTCTGTGCTTTGCCCACTGTTATTCTTCCTGTATATTCTACCCTTAGGCTCCATTACTAAACATGGCATTAGTTTTCACTGCTATACAAATGATACACAGCTGTATATGTTAGCAGATCCAAACGATAGCCTTACAATCAGTAAAATTGAGAATTGTATTTAATTTTCTTTTAAATAACTCTAAAATTGAGGTTTTATTAGTTGGACCCAAAAACTGTGAAAGACAGGTTGGCTACATCTAAATCTAAATCTAACTTGCTGGACACCTAGTAAATCTATAAAGATGCTCTAAATATCAGTGGCGGCTGGTGCTACAAAAATTGAAGGGGGCGCAAACAAAAAAAAAAAAAATCAGTCATCTCTGTGACTAGTCTTTTCTCCATTGACAACATGGCCAACGCATTCAGTCTGTCCTGGGTCATTGAGTTTCTCAGAAAAGTCTTAATTCTTTTCAGGGTTGAGAAGCACCTTTCAGCAGTGTGGTGATGAGGATTTTCAGGAGCTTGACAGTCTCTGAAAAGACTTCTTCTAGATTATTTTCCATAAACAGCTGGAGTAGGCCCATAGCACCACAATTGGCTTTGAACTCTTCCTTGCTGTAGATGAGACTGAGCTCTGTCTTCAGCTTACCTTGATTGAGCACCGGATAGGCTTTTAAGGTGTTGCTCAGTGCATCTTCTGGAAATGCTGTGTTGTACTCTTCAAACCTGTCCCCCTGCAGGAGTGTGGCACTAACAAGGTGGTTTGTGAAGGAAAAGCGCTCCCTGGTGTGTCCCAGTATGATATCACAGACCTTGAGAGAAAAGGATAGAGATGAAGATTATGAAGTGATTTTATTAAATCACATTTATTTCATTCTAAATACGAAATAAGTTATTTGTCCTTTCTATTAAGTCATAGAAAGGAGGAACACATTGTATTCATAAATTAACTGATTTACATAACCTTTGCTGCCATTTTCAAGACAAAATGTGTTACAGCATTTTTGGGACAATTTTCATGGGACAAGATTATACAAAGTTCAGGAACTAAATATTTATGAGAATTTGTTTTATTCCCAATTACACATAAATTGCAGTACAACTTAAATGCTGACAAACAGCAACATACCTTGATCATTCATGCATGGCATAGAAACAACTCTAAACAAATCTAATTCTAGCTACAAATATCAAAAGCATCTTCCTATTACATTAAAATAAAACTACTATAAACCAGTGTAACATGGACTTTCCACAACAACTCACCTCTGCAGCAATCCTTTCATGGTCGTCTACACTGAGTGTCCGACGCCTCTTTACTGGCTGACTGCTACCTACACTGCTTTGTCCAACCATGGAGTGGAGTGAATTTCTGCCAAGGAGAAAGAATTTACAATATATTCTTCTTCTTATAATAATAATAATAATAAAAAATAACACCAAAAGAAAACAACTATTACCTGATCTTTTGAATGTCCTGCTGGAACTGCTGGATGCTCTCCTGGATATAGACTGAATCTATGACCTTCTTCTGGAGTTTGGCATAGAGAAGGTCCACATGAGGCATGATATGGTGGAAAAGTTGCAGAAAGAACTTAAAATCCTGATCCTCCAGTAGCATGGCAAATGCCCCTGCCTCTCTGACGGTAATGGGGTCAAAGTCACCACAGTCTTGTATGCATTCAAAACAGCGGATGAGGTCCTCTCTGTGCTCAAACACGGTATTGATGGCACGGCTGTGAAAGTCCCACCTGACATTGCTGGATGCTGGTAGCCTGTGGGCCACAATTTTATCAAGAATGCTTGTGCGCTTGGCTGATCTGGAAAAAAAGCTGGCAAATCCACCAAGGTTAGAAAAAAAAAAATTCTGATGTTGGTTATGTGAGAAGTAGCCTGTTGCATTATTAGATTGAGCTGATGAGCATAGCAGTGAATGTAGTGGGCATTTGGGTACACATCCTGTATCTTCTTCTGAACACCTGCAGTGGCACCCCGCATCACGCTGGCTCCATCATATGCCTGGCAGATGAGCTTAGCCTTCTGATCCTCAGGAAGAATAGTTGCAAGACGTTCTTTTAGGGCTGTAGCAATGGAATCAGCTGTAGCCGACTGCAGAGGGATAAACTCGAAAAACCTTTCCTGCACAGTGTTTTTGCCATCAATATAGCGCAGTACAAGCACAAGTTGGCACTGCGTGGCAATATCCACTGTCTCATCTGCCTGGATTGAAAGAAAGTCACTGCCCTGGGCTTCTTTGATTATATGGTACTTCAGAACAGAAAACATACAGTCCAGTAGCTCGTTCTGCACAGTTTTCGAAGTTCCCTTAAACACAGTAGCATTCTCAAGGGGCTCTTTCAGCACTCCATCAAGAGAAGCAACAAAATCCACCAACCCACGAAAAATCCCGGGATTATCCGAGCTCTTACTTTCATCATGGCCACGCAAGGCCAGCTCAAAGGCCCCACAAAATTTAACACCGTCTATTATTCTTGATAGGATGTGCCGATTTTTTAATCACCTCTTCATTGTGCCTTCTAACAGCAATCCTGTAGCCTTCATCTAGCTGTTGAGCAATGCTAAGTTTCCCCCAAAAAACCTAGCCTCATAGCATTGTCTAGGTGGCTGCGGCTGTTTTCGTGCCGTTTGCATTTTTCCGAGAGGTGTTTTAAGTCTTGTACCCCGGTCGTTGTCCACAATGTCTCCATGCCAGGACTTTGAAATAGCAAACACGGAAAGCAGTAAAATGCATTGCTTACATCGCATCCAGCTAGCCAACTCCGCTTGTCATAAGAAGAGCTGGAAAAGGCCCGAGTGTAAGCTCGCCCTCGATCACTTGTCTGCTGCTGAATTTGTAAATTGGGACGATCCGGTCCAAGCTCCTTTATCCTTTTTTTTTTTCTTCAAGTGAACGCTTTGTGAATGCATTTTTTTGTAAAGACAAAACTGAATTGTCTCTCATTTTGATGCTGCTCCAACCCGCAACTGTTCAACGTGAACCGAGTTAACGAACCGCAGCTGAGTTAATGAGTCGATTCGGGGATTGTCCAATCACACCATGTTATGAAAACAAGCAGCCAGTACCGACACACTACCAATAAGAGTGGGTGTGTCCTGTGGAAACTCTGAACCAACCAATTAAACAGCAGCCTCAAATCACCTGCTTGCCAAAAGTTGATGCTCCTACATATACTGGGACTGTGGTATTAATTGTAAGTCGCTCTGGATAAGAGCGTCTGCTAAATGCCATAAATGTAAATGTAAATGTATACTCTCATTAGACCGGCGCCCTGCACACAGGAAGTGTGCACAATGTAAGCAATTAAATACAGTTATGTATTTATTCTTTTAATAAATTCTAACATGTATATTAGACACACAGTATGACTAAATAATGTCCCAATTATTTTGCGATTTATTATTAACTCATTTTATTACTGAACGATTTTAAGGGGGCGGCGCCCCAGCGCCCCCTATTGGCCAGCCGCCACTTGGTGTTAATATTCAATTTCCCTTGGGATTAATAAAGTTTTATCCATTCATCCATCTATCAGCCATTGATACAACATTAAAGAAAACAAATGGCACGTGGACGTCTGGCCGTTTCCCTAGGGCAGCAATGGGACCAGGTGTTGGGAGAAGCATGATGCTCGGGGCAACGTTCTGCTGTGCACAGGCGTTCATATTCACACGTGCCGTCTACCTAACCCTTCAGCGTTTGTGAATGAGTTCTACAAAATATGTTGCAGTGTTGCAGTTGGTCACCAGGTGGCACTGAATCCTCATTTACCAGCTCTTGAACCTGGGTGCAAGTGTTACACTATACGGCAGTTTATAATTAATAATAATAATTGATTGTATTTAAATAGTGCCTTTCTAATACCCAAGGACTCTTTACAAGTCATTTTCACACAGAGGAAAAAAACACCTCTATGGGAGGGTGGGGGGTAGGAAGTATTGAGAGAAAAGATGAGTTTTAAGCAGAGTCTATGAAGAGCAGAAAGGAGAGGTTAAGGAAGGGCATTCCACAATTTTGAGGCCATTACACTGAATGATCTGTCACCGGCAGTGACCAATTTGTATTTTGGGACCTCTAGGAGACCAGTATCAGAAGACCGGAGTGTTCGACTTGGGTTATAAGAATGCAAAAGCTGTGATAAATAGCCCGGGGCCAGATTACTGAAGTTGGACGCGGTTGGACTTAAAATCACATCTCTTGTGCAGAGCCCAGACCTGGCATTGGTAAGACCTGGTAAGATTAGATGTAGTCTTTTCTTATTTGCTTTTTTCCAAGAGTCAGTTATTCCATTTCGGTATAAGCTTTTTTTTCTGTAAATAGATGCCCCTCTTCAGTGCTCTGCCACATTTTCTGCTATTTTGTACCTGCTGGTCAGAAATCACATTTACTCTTTGGGCGAGGCTTCAGGGCATCACCAAAATAGAAAAATAAGTCGTGAACGTATAAGTTGGAAGCACAAGCACATTTCAGCTCTCTTGGTCACTAAGTGAGAATATCTGTTAACATATGGCTTTTGGTTAGCAACCAAAGCAGTATTTAGCTTCTACTTAGGTTTGGTTTGCATACGATGTGGACAGTAGGCTCTTCTCAAGGCTGGTTAGGATATTGAAAAAAAATCAACAAGACATATATGGTAGCAGTCAGAATGTGTTCAGATTAGTCCATCCTCCAGTAGATGTATGGAAAGCACAGTAATGTTGGATAGAAAATACTTAAAAAAAAAAAAAAAAACGTTTTAAATTACAAGATTTCCACTATAATGCTGTGCTGCTTTTTCAACTGAAATGCTTCATACCAAATACAGCTTTTGTTGTTTTTAGTTTATTGTTATTACAATTTAATGACAATTAGAAAAAATATTATTGATACCTCAAATGAAAAGTGGTTACATCTCTTGTAACATCATCCCGGTGATTGTATAAATGCCTCCACGCGTCTCGCACCATCATGCCTGATTCCACTGTCCAACGTTTCAGATTTCATCACAGACTTTTACACCCTGATCCCATTCCCATTCCCATGATTGATTCCTATCACCTGCCTTACATTTCAGTAATATCATATCCTCTACTATTTAAACTTGCTGTTAAGACATGCTCTGCTTCAGAATCGGCCAAATTTTGCCTGTATGCAATGCCTGGCCTTGCCAGAAGGCACCATTGAGACTGCACTCCAGGTCAACTGGTGTAGTTACTGTAGGCACAAAATTGTAGTTACTGTTACTATGAGTGATGGAAATAAACTCTCTAATTTATTTTTTATTACTATTTAAAAAACTCCTTTTCAGGCAGTGGCTGAAGTTTTGTTATATCTCTAGAGAAGACTATATGACTTGACAAAAACAAAAGAATCTGTTATGTAGGTCTGACTGCTTTCGTCGGTCCCCCATTGGTGTCTCAGGACCGTAACTCTAAACTAGCCATTAACATGCCTTTGTGAGTGGAAAAGGACTGTAAAGATGTAGTGAATGATCTGTCTATTAGCACGTGGGGATGCTTGGAGACTGATATCATCCTTGTAGACTACACTGGACTATTTGTTGCAACTGGCCTGAGATTTCTGCCAGTGTACAATATTTAGGTCATGAATCTCTCTTGAGGTTCTCCACAGACTAGTCCTGACCCAGTTCTTTCTCCCAAAAGCTCCTCATTAATATGGTGGAGTGCAAATCGTTTTCACACAGGCTTAAAGCGTGAAGAAAGACCAGCTTGAGCTGACACTTAGCCATTCATTCTCATGCGAGCATGAGACAGTAGTTTAGTGATGAGGAAGTGATCTATACAGGATGCCCGAGGGTCTGAAAATGTGTTTTGTAAATTTAAGGCCTTAATCCTTACTGCATCTGAAAGCCACTCATTTTATAGGCACTTAAATCCAACTCTGGATCTCTGGGGCTTTGCTAACCAGTGACATAACGATCAACAAAAACAAACCAATAAAAAAAATCATTCAACAAACAAACTTGACCTCCGGGTTGCTCACAGACTGAGAATTAACATGCAGATGTATATATGTCAAACCATACTAAAGCTAGTCAATTGATATATCCACCTGATATAAATATAATGTATATGCAAAAATATGTAACCAGGTCTGCTGATTTAAATATTGCAACTGTTTATTCAGATCAGTAAAATAATCTCACATTACATATTTGCTCTTGTTCCAAGAAAAGCCCATGTGATGGTGCAGCATTCTAAGAAGCTAAGTAGCCATCCCAGGAACAGTTTTGAGGTTTAAGTCCTGATGGTGCCTTCAGGCTGGGCCAAGCACCACAGGCACAAGAGACTTGCCGCGTCTGAGGCAGGGAGCAAATTCTGAGCTCATCGATGGCCTGGCATTCCACCCAGGGCACATACACCTGCTTCCTGTGTTCTCCTGAGTCTGACACCAGCACCCTCCATTACCATAACAGATATTGTAATAGATATTGCTCTTGTATTTTACACTGTAAAGTAATTACAGGTATGTACCACAGTCTTTTAAAAAAAAAATATATATATATAAGTATATATGTGTATATATATATATATATATATATATGTATATATATATAATATAAGTATACATGTCAAATTAAGAAAAAGCAGGGAGAATTACACATATTACAATTATTAGCAAAGGTTCCTGTGCTTTTTTTCTTATTATTTCTTATATTATTGTCTCCAATTACATTTGGAACAGCATTAAAATGTCTTAAATCTCCAGACATCCAGATGAAGCATTTTTTGCTGCTGCTCCCTCCCTGTTACTGTCTCCATTGTTCTAGCCCTGGCATCCCTGTACGTCTTGGCTCCTGTCTTGGCTCCTGCTGCTCTTGTGAGGACGGCTCCCCAAGTCTGTGATGTTTCAGGGAAGAAAGGCTGTCCATGACTAGCCCACCTCCTAAGGATCTTTTGGATCAGCCAGCAGGGTTTGGCTGCTGACAGAGAGAGACAGAGAGAGAGAGAGAGAATTCATGGAGGCATTCTGCTTATGAACTGAATTTCAAATGCACAATACGAGGCAAAAATCCATACTGAATGTACTATGCAGGATCTGTGCTGCATTAAGTAGCTGTCATCTCCGATTCTTCCTCACAGCAACAAGCCTCTTCACCATGCATCGCCGGCCTGCCCTCATCCTCACCATATTTGATGTTTTCTTTCCCTGTCAAACTTTGTTTTAGCCCCTGGGCTGGACTCTTCCCGCCATTCCTCACTCTCATTCCATTTTCATCTGACTGTAACTCTGGCTCAAGGCTATTCTTAGCTGCTTTCACCCAGATGTGTGTAGATTAAAATAAACACACATGGATAATGAGAGAAAACATTTACATGCACAAGCATGACGTGCAGGTGTGTAGCTGTGATAGCCCCGGTGGCACAATCAGCATTGCTGATAATTCTTCTTCCCTCATTATGTCTCTCGGTAGGCTTTTATTTTTTTGCTAACGTGAAATAAATTGTCCTGCCATTTTCTGAGCCTCGCAGACCTGCCGGCTCTTGCTTTTTATTGTAGCCAAGTTTGACCGTCTATCCAGGGCTCAAGGAACTTCAGGCTCAAGGGCAGGAATAACCCTAGACGGGGCGCCAATCCATCATAAGAAGGGCCACTTTAACCCACCCACCCAACCCATGCAGACATGGGGAGGACCCAGGTTGCTCCACCTTGGGACCTTGTGAGACAGTGGTGCCACCCAGCATGCTCCTTAAAAGGGAGACTGAGCACGTATGGAGGAACATTCGACATTAACATTGTCACACAGCAGAGGAACCCTTACCTGAAACTGTAACAGCTGGAGAAGTATCGTTTATGTAATGTAGATTTTTGGTGTTCTTTTTAAATCTAACCATTTTAATAACTTTTAGCCTTTAGGAAATCAACAGAACATAATGAAAAAGTATGCTTAACATAGGGGGCTCCCTCCTGGGCCCTGAAGCTGCTTATACTAGAACAACCCTGAGGTCATCAGTTTTGAATGGGTCTTATGAACAGATTGGAGATTGTACTACAGGATAGGATCCAGGAGGATACTGAACAATCTTGTTAAGGGATTGGGGTCTGGGTCAGTGTTTGGGGCCTAACTAAACGTAATTTGACCAGGAGTTCCCAAACCTTTCGTAGGCTGAAGAGGTGTATTACTTGCGTTTCAAAGTGGGGCTGGTTAAACACCCCTTGTGTATTTTTGTCCAAAGATTCAGAGATTAAGCCCACATTTTACACAGCAAACTATTTCAGTCTTTCCTGATATGTAATCTCTGGGGGTTTTAAGTAAACCAGATAAACTGTGATGGGGCTTCAGAAGTGAAAAGCAGACGAAAGGTGACAAGGAAGCAACTGAGAAAAGAAAAACACCATGGTGCACCACAAAGAGGGAGGGAGCAGGAAGCCTAATGATTTGTACTTGTACAAACACCCAGTACCAACAGAAATAGCAAAATTAGAGCGCAATCCACCTGCAAACACAGCAGCAGTGTTCTCCTGTTCCTCAGAGGGAAGTCATTTGTCAAACCGAGAGGTTTTGGCATGGCTCGAAAATGAGGCATTTCTCCTCCCTGTGTTACCGTAGCAATGCTCCATGCAAAAGTTCAAGGGGGATAAATGTGGACAATTTATGTGGATAAATTACAATTTCTATTTACTGTATTACTCAGTCATTGCCTTGGGTTTA
Source organism: Parotocinclus spilosoma (assembly GCA_033117975.1). Lineage (NCBI taxonomy): Eukaryota > Metazoa > Chordata > Actinopteri > Siluriformes > Loricariidae > Parotocinclus > Parotocinclus spilosoma. The sequence continues at coordinate 3,014 of JAVSBV010161215.1, read as the reverse complement.
ATACATTAGAAAACAATCACTGTAATAATCTAAAGGCAGAATATTCTGTAGTTCATTACTGTTCCTGCTTTGTTTATCCAGTAAATAATTATAATACTTGTGCTTTAGAGCACTAGAGACAGAGTGAGCAAGAAAAAGGCAGGACATTTAAAGAAAAGACTGATAAAAGATATACTTAGATTTTTCAAAAGGAAAACTATCCAAACTTAATCCTTTGACATACTTTAATTTAACACAATAACCTCGCTTCAATTTTCTTTTCTTTTTTCTTTTTAGTTTCCTTTCCTCATGCACACTTAGTTTCACTGTTACTTAGACAGTAATCTTTGCTTTCTCAGTTTATTTTGTCTCACACATTTTCACCGAGTTTCACACAGTTTTGATTTCTCTTCTTGGTTTGGATTTAATTCTCTTAGATTTTCCTTTTTTTTAAAAAAAGAGATACACGTAAAGACCATGCCCTAACATACCGTACTAATTCTCTCCTAAGGCACCAAGCCAAAGTTGCATGGGTCAACTTTATATCCCATGTTAGGCAAGTGAAAGGAGTTCCGCGTGATTAATACGATCTTACAATCCAAGCAATTTTGGGGTAAGTGTCTTGTTTACATGCCCAACCGTGGCAGCTTAGCGGAGGTGTGATTTCAACCCGATCAACTGGGCTGCAAGACGCCATCGAGACTCAAACCTGGGTCCCTGTGGTGGTGGGCTAACGTGTGAGACCCCCTGCACCATCCGAGTGCCTCAATGTCTTTTTATTACAACTGATAGAATCAGAAAAGAAACCGTGAATACCAATTTATTCATAATAATGTGTATTAAATCCCAATTACCAAGCCTATAAAAGCTCATTAAGTCTGGCTCACGTTGTGTTCCCAGCTCATTTAGGATTCATTTGTATTAATTAATTGCAGTTTGTACTCTCATAGACCTTCTTTTGAATGGAACATGATGTGGATATATTTAGCATGTACCATAGAGAAATAGAACGATTCTAGAGCTTTTCTGTGGGTTTGCTTGACTCATTATTTACCGCTGAATGAATCTTTATGAACGGGTCTAAATTTAGCTCGAGGCCTTTCAAAAATGCCAGGAAGAGATCAAGAGCATGTTCTGCTCCATCCTTATTGACCTCAGCGCTTAATGCTACGAAAGCTAAATGAGCTAAGGGTGTGTTATTCAGTTCTCTGAAAGAACGATTATGCCACCATGGTACCATTATTCTTAGAGCCGTCTGTAAGATTCGAGGGGAATCGGTTTGGGTCCTGAAAATACCTGAATAGGACTCATAAGCAGGGCTTTTAGTCTGAGCCACGTGTCAGAGTGAAAGGTATCGTCAGGCTGTCGTGTGACTATTTTCAAAATTCTCCTAACCTCATCTGAAATTAGAGAGGAAAACAGGAGTTTGAATGTAAACTGGAAAATGCAGTGTCAATAATGGCTGCATCACTGCACAGGGCACACACCATTTTTAGCTTGGAAGCCAAGGCTTTCGTGAGTTTGTGGTAGATTAGAATAAACACAGAAAAAGTCCAAACCCATACTAATATGTTTAATATCCTGTCGCTATTAGTGACACACTATTTACTTTTGACGTACTGTTTAAGTTTAGCTTGAGCTGTGCAAGACAAATTTGACAACCCTAGGATATTAATAAACGGCTCATGCAAATATGTGCATGTTGTTTTAACTCAGGAATTTATTTGTGGATGTTTATTGATAGATGATTTTAATAATAATCATCAACAAGGGCTGGCACATTGGGTTTAATGTAATCGTTATTACTTACTTAATTTTTACCATTGATACGAACTTAACTATTTTATTTTAACAGGGCAACTCAGTGGGTAACACCGCCGCCTCACATCAAGAAGGTCCCAGGTTCAGTCCCAGGGTGGGGTGATCTGGGTACTCTGGTTTTCTCCCACAGTCCAAAGACATGTGTGTTAGATTAACTGATTACTCTAAACTTGGCATTGACTTGTGTGTGTGTGTGTGTGTGTGTGTGTGTGCGTTCCATCTAGGGTTGTTCCTGCCCTTGCACCCAGAGTTGTCAGGTGGCCACCAACGTGGTCTGCAACTCCGTGTGGATTAAACGAAAGATAATGGATGGATGGATGGATGGATGAACCCCCAGCCATTGCCATCCCCCCAACATTAAAAGTTTTTCTGCTGCCCCTGACAAGAGATATTGCAAATCCGATTGCAAAACCAATATGGTGGCTTTCAAGATGGTGGCCATGTTCCAGACAAAGCCGAAAAACTAGGTCCCCTCAACCATTACTTGTTGTGGTATTCAGATGTGTCACTTTCCCTTTTTTTGAAATAAGGGTGTCCTGTGACTTTTGAGTCACACTAGAAAATGGGTTGTAAATGAGCAGTGAGGTGATTTTCTGTCTCATGTCTTTAGGTGACATTCTATTCCAGAAGGTTGAGAAATGCCTGTTAATACATCTGCTTGTATGTGTAAACTCGACTAACAAGTGTGGTTCAGTATCCTCAATGTGTATTTCATTTAATTGCACCTGTGAGCTTCAACAACACAGCATTCCTGGCAAACGTATCCCATGATAATCCAAACTATTTTAAGAAACCTCCTGTATTAAGCATCTGTAAAACTCTAAACCTTCCTGAGCGTCGAAGCATAAAAGAGTCTTTATTGATTCCTTCAAGTAAATGAACTACTCATAAATACAGGTATGTCCCTTCCTTTTAATGTCTAACACATCAATGTCATTTAACCTCAGCATCCGAAGTCTTAAAAATTATAATAGGAAATCTAATATGCATCTCTTTCACGTCTGAATGACAGTACTCTTGTACGCGTTAACCAGTGGCGGATGCTGGTCTTTCAAGGAGGGGAAGCTCAATTTCGGCCTACATCATAAAATGTGTCGCTTCATTTATACGTCAATTCTACCCTCCGTTCCTTTTCATGAAAATGATCTGTGACCCTGTCGTACCAACAAGGCGTCTTTTCCAGGGACTTGACTAGTGTCCTCTCAACTCAGAAC
>JAVSBV010161204.1:0-14514 GCA_033117975.1 Parotocinclus spilosoma | reverse complement strand
AATTTAGTAAGAACTTGTTTTTTACAGTATTATGCTTCGCATGCTGAGTACCTATGCATTGTGTTGTAGATCGTTTCGAAAAACTTGGTTGCAAATTTATTTTTCACAGAACAAAGTTCGTAAGTAACAGTAGTTCTTGTTTGTACGTTCACCATACGTGTAAATCGTACAATAAAGTTTAATAAACATTTAATATGTTACACAGCACGTCCCATCTTGTAACATAGGGCATGTTTGTTTAATTGGACCAGCCGGTTATTAGGACCAAAACGATCACGTACCGGTGTGGTCCGATTAACCGGATTCGATTCTATTTCCATTTCAGCGTCAACTCATTTGTTGGTTTGATTTTTACATAAGGTACTAACTGAGTCACTGCCTTTGTCTTGTTTGTACCGGTTGTTTGTTACGTTTTTATCCTTTTATGCCGTCGTAACACAGAAGCTCAGTGTTTGTATTTACCTGGTTAAAACTCTGGCTAAAGTTTTCTCTCATCATAGTCAGCCTACATTTACATTTGTTTGCTTGGCCGTCCAGCGACACGCACATGGTTACATTCATGCACAAGTCACACATTCATGCAAAGTTCATTTTAAGACTAGTCATACATACATACACACACACACACACACACACAAGTCAACGACAATTTAGAGGCACCAATTAGCCTGACGCACATGTCTTTGGGGTGTTTGAGGAAACCAGAGTAAACCCACGCAGACACAGGGAGGACATGCAGACTCCACGCAGAATGGACCCGGTGCTGCCCATAAAAAAATGTAGTAAAATATCAGTAGATGTAGAGATGAAATTTAAAAAATTTTAAATAAATAACAACATAAAACAAATTTAATAAGAGAAGTTTTTTCGTACATTTTCGTCTCTAACCACCACCACGTCTGGAAGCTGTCCCAAAACCACCTGAGTGTGTTCCATTACATAATCCTCCTCCGCGCTGTGATGCATCGTGGGTAATCCGGGAGGGATTAGCAGCTGCCGTTGTGCTTCCTTAATCCAAATTTAAATAGGATTAAATTTCATCGCCTGAAACACGGAATTAAGACCGAGATCAAAGGCTGCTCAGCTGGGTTTGTCAGCGTTTGTTGTTTTTGTTTTTCAAATAAATGAGTTTCATTTTCTATACACTTTTAAATTTGTATTTTTATTTAGCCTTTATTTAACCAGGTCGGTCCCATTGAGACACAACGATCTCTTTTCCAAGGGAAGCCTGGCCAAGATAGCAGCCTAAAACATCAACATTTAAACACGACAATTCACAATTACACCATGAAACAACAAAATCAAACATCAAATATACAATATACAATTTAATCGGATCAATAGGGTTAAGTAAAGAAACTTTCATACTTAGCAAGAGCAGGAACGATAAGAAGCTGATTCCAGGTTCCTTACTAAATGTTCGTCTCTGGCATCACTACCCGAAAAGTCCCGAGTTTCTTCCCCAGCCCTCTACTGCCACCTACAGGTCTTTGCCTAACATTTCTATTTACTACAAAAAAGAAGTCACAAGTCTCCACTTAGCCACAGCAAAAGCGGATCAGATCACAGTGGATAAGTTCTTCATACGTTGAATGAAATTTATTAAGAACTTGTTTTTTTTTACAGTATAATGCTTTGCATGCTGAGTACCTGTACATTGTGTTGTAGATCGTTTCGCAAAAAAAGTTGGTAAGCAACAGTAGTTCTTGTTTGTACATTCGCTATACGTGTAAATCGTACAATAAAGGTTTAGTCAATATTTAATATGTTACATAGAACGTCCCATCTTGTAACATATTAACAAGTTTGTAACATGTTTGTTAAATCGGACCAGCCGGTTATTAGGACCAAATGATCGCGTCCCGATGTGGTCCCATTAACCGGGATCGACTGTATTAGTTTCTACTGCTATGCAGATGTTGCACAGCTGTGCATATGAGCTGATCCAAATGATGACCTTACAATCATAAAAACAGAGAATTGTGTTAAGGAAGGAAAAATTGGATGTTATTTAATTTCCTTTTACGTAACTCATATAAAAGTGAGGTTTTATTAGTTGGACCCAAGCCTGTGAAAGACAGGTCGGTTACGTCTGTTCTAAAACTGGACAGCTGTTTGGTAACACCCAGTCCAACTCAGATCTCTCCCTTGATGTGTACATTAACAACATCACAAGAATTGCTTTCTTTTTTGTCGCGTAATATTGCTAAACTTGTAAATATCCTTTCTTTTCAAGATGCTGAGAAACTGGTTCATGCATTTCTAACCTCGAGATTGCATCACTGTAATGCTTTACTCACTGGATGTTCTAGTAAATCTCTAAATAAACTTCTAAAAGGGCAGAATGCAGCACCTCGAGTGCTAACTAGAACTAGAAAATTTGATCAAGGTATTATATAAGTAAGTATATCAAGTTACTTGATTCTCAAGTTATTAGGAGATGATGTTCCTTGAGTAACTTCCCGCTGAGGACTCATTATCTTAAATCTATTTCGTTATTTAATTTAAAATGTAATTATTTACTTAATTTGACTATTAATACAACATAACTGTTTCAGTTAACATCTCGGCCACCCAAGGAGGTCTAGTCCTTTTTTGAGTCTTGGTCCTCCCAAGGTTTTTTCTTTCTTTATTTAGGGTGTTTTTCCTTGCCACTGTCACCCTAGGCTTTCTCGATTTGAGTTTCGCCTTTTAAGATTATATAATGTTATAAAACTGCTTTGAGACAATGCTCCATTGTAAAAAGTGCTATATTAATACATTTGGACTCCTCAGAGGTGGGATACGAACCAGGTCTTTACCTTCTGAGCCACTCTGATTGGTATCCCGCCTCTGGCCATGTGAAGGTAGATCAGTTTTTATGGTTTAAGGAGTGATAACATACAGTGGTTTATAGTGTGATGTGACAGTGAGTATCGCTGATTAATTCAGCCGTGAGCCCCGCCTTCTTATTTATTTATTCACAGGGCTTGATGAGGACCTGTTGCATAGTCATGGACGAGCCGAAGAAAATGTCTCGTCTCACTTCCTGGAACAGAACTGGAGGTGAATGACAGAATTAGCGTTGGACAGTAGCTAATCTGTAACGTTATTTAAAGTCCAGCTACTAGCGATAGGAGATAATCTTCTGCTCCTCACGAACATCTATCAGATAAGAGCTCTGTTACTGAACGAACCCCTGAGTGTTTCAAATGATATTTATATAAATGTCTTATCGGTAAGAGCTAAAAAGTGAGGATGAGAGAAAGAAAGACGCAAGACAAGATCTGTACATAAAAAAGGAAAGACTAAACAAAATATCGACAAGAATTTCGACAAAAATGGACACAAGAAATGGACAAAAACAGATACAAGTAAAAGTGAGACAGGATTTGGGTCAGATAAAGACAGAGGCCAAAAAGACTAATAATTACAGATGATGAGACAGAAAGATATACAAAATAAAGAGAAAAAGCAAAAAAAAAAAAAAAGAAACCAGAATGGCAACTGAAAGATGGACAAACTGACAAAATGTAAGACAAATATTGACAGAAATGGAGACATAAAGAAAAAAAATGAATGTGACGACAATAGGTGAACGTGAGCCCTGAAGAAATTACAAAAAGAAAACAGAAAACACAGAAACAAGCAGTGACAAACTGACAAAAAGAAACTGCAACAGAGAGAGAGAGGCACAATTTATAAAAACGCACAGAAATAAAGCAAAGAAAGAGAGACATGAAAATAGACTTAGAGAAGCAAAGATGGACATAAAAAAAATAAAAAGCAAGGCATAGAAATAAAGAAATGGACAGAAATTGAGATAAGAAAAAAACCCAGACATGATGAGACCATTGAATTTATGTTTCAGGTATCTGTTGATGTTCTTGATAGTTCTGGCTAATTTATTATATAAATATATATTTTCAAGCTTAAACAATAAGACATGGTGCTTAAGTTAAAACAGAACATATTTAATAAAAACATAAAGCTGAACAATCACACTGAGGTAATAAATGAATGAATAAATGAAGATTTTATGCATTTTGCTTTAAAAAAAAAACGAATTATTAAAATCATAAATTATAAAAGTCCTTGGAAGGGAATTTATGATGAGGCTGGGGTTTTATGACCTCACTTTATACAGAGAGAGGGGGAGAGAGAGAAAGAGAGAGAGAGAGAGAGAGAGAGAGAGAGAGAGAGAGAGAGAGAAAGAGAGAGAGAGGGGGAGAGAGAGAAAGAGAGAGAGAGAGAGAGAGAGAATGCATGCAAGAGAGATTTTCTCATTCCTGATCCATGTTGGCAAAGCGAGAAGGAACGTCCGAAGTCTTAAGGTAAAAAAAACCCTCTTTATTTATTTTACTGTTGTATTTTTTATTTTAATCTTGTACTACAGAAACAGAAAATTAATTGTTAAACATTAAGGCTTATATTTATTGCAGTCCTGATTTATCTTTATTCTTAGATCGTTTAGTTACCGATTTCACTTTTGAATAAATATTTATCAACGTTAGGAACATTTATTTACAATGTATTTCAATGAATTAGTCCTTTTTAACGTTATTGATTTAGATCCATTTGGTCATATTTTCATTCTCTTTAGTTTTTTCTACAGATTTTTTAACAATTTGTGTTCTTTTTAGGTCACTTTTAAATAGCTATAAAGAGTAGAATAAACTGCTTTTTGCTTGTGTGTGTGTGTGTGTGTGTTTTGGTAGTGGCACTTAAATGTTGTAGTTTCATACTGTTTTTATTGTAGTTTTACTGTGTTGACAAACAACATTTCCAGTCAACTGTATTAATACTAGCAAGATTTTTCCAGAACGTTTGTTTCCAGTTATCGCTTTAGTCTTTTAGTGATGGAGCTTCAGCGTAATACGGTACCAAAAAACAAAAAAATGTAGAAGTGCAGAGTGAAAGTAATTCAGCCTGAATTATTGTGAGGCAGGAGAAGGTCGGGAGATCGTTGGCCTCCCGATCGGATTAAGTAATTAGGCTGACAGATGGAGACAGCGCTCTCCGGGGGGTTGAAGGATTTCATTTCATCCCAAATTGCTCCTTGTTCAACAGCTGTAAGCTAACGAGTGCCATAAAACGCAATGCTACGTAATGAACCATGAGCCGGGTTAGAACTGTGGTCTGAGGAACTCAACAGGAACGGAAACCCAGAAGGTCCAGGGTGCAATTCCTACCTTGGCCAAGCTGCCATTGTTGGGTCCATGAGCAAGACCCTTAACCCACAACTGCTTGGACTGTATCAATTCTAAGTCGCTTAGGGGCGTCTGTTAAATGGCGTAAATGGAAATGGAGTTTCATAGAATGGTTTGAAATGGATTAAGCAGTTCAGGCTTTGGTAAAGCCTGGTGTCTTTGGTCAAGGGTCTGGTTGGTGAGGTTTTGGTCAGCTTGCCTCCTCTTTGTAATGAAAGCGGTGACGCAGGACTGATGACCAAAAGGTCCACTGTATTGGGAAACGCCTCTAACACCACAGTAATTTGAAAATCTTGAACCTTGTGCTCCGTAAGGGTGTCTGCTGCGAACGTGCATGGTGTGTAGAGTGCTAGTCCATCGCAGTAGAGTCACCACACGAAATACCTCCAGAGGAGCGGTTATAAAGGCTTTGTAATCCAGTGAAAATCAGGACAGGCAAATCAGCTCACAGATAACTGGAAATATAACCAGCTTATACAACGAAAAAATGGGTAGTGTGCTGAAAAAATCTTAAACCTTACATTGGGCCCAGTCAGTTAATGGACAGGGTAGAGGGGGTCGACAGGGCAGCAGGGGTGCTGTTAGAGAGTACTGATATGGACCTGTTAAGCTGACCTAGCCTCAGGTCTTACAGGCTCATTATAGCACCTACTTGTGTAATCCAACTTTAAAATGGCCTTGAAGACTTCAGGACAGGAAGGCCTGCAAAAGGACTTCCTGTACGTTTGCTTTCACAGCTTTTAGAAGGCAGTGCTTTATATGCTTTTTAGTACACATTACCTCATGAGCAAAAGCTTGAGAACATAATTCAGCAAACGAAAAAAAAAACAATAAATTTATTTTTTCAACTTAAATATAGAAGGAGAGTTTCAGTCTTTGGTCGTCGTTTAAAGACTGAAACTGAAAATGACATTGCCATTGAAATGTCATTTAGACATCCAGTGGAAGTCCCAAAACCTTTGGTCAAAGTATGTCCTTTAATCTTGAGTAGTGCATCCAGTGGAGCCAAGCTTGGGTCTTAAAGGGTACAAGGTACATGGCGGAGCTGGGATAGGGCCTCAAAAGGCACTGGTCCATATTTGTTTGAATGGGAGTAGAGGCTACAGGGAGCCAGTGAAGGAAGCACTGCAGTGGGGTGACATGAGCAAAAAACTCACTTGCTCTTTTCTCTTTTTTTCCTTTAGACCTTATTATGAGGAAACCACTGCAGGATCCCGACCCTGTCTGGAATCAGGGATTGAACCCTTTCAGTCAGGTTTGAGTGAAGACGGAGCCATGCATGCCACTCCATAGGTCTGAGACAGAGTGTCAGAGCCACCCATCAACCATGGTCGCCTTGGTTTCAGCCAGTCAGCAGCTGAGGAGGCAGCGCATGAGACGGAAACTGCGCCCATCGCGAATCGTCGGGTTCTTGCTGAGCATCTGCGTTCTGTCTTTAGTCTTGTGCTGGAGTGCCTTCAGGGGAGCGTCAGAGTCTCAGCTCAGTGTGGTGCGGAGAACTTCGCAAACAGCCCAGCAGGAAGGGCCGGCTGAGCATGTCGCGGCATTGGCGTCGGGCATGGAGAACCAAGGCGACTATCCAGAAGACCTCTTTTCTTTAGAGGAGCGCCGTCAGGGCGCCGTGGTGCTGCACATGTTCGGCATGCTGTACATGTTCATCGCGCTGGCCATTGTGTGCGACGAGTTCTTCGTTCCCGCGCTCACCGTCATCACCGAGAAACTGCAGATCTCCGACGATGTTGCCGGGGCCACCTTCATGGCAGCTGGAGGCTCCGCCCCCGAGCTCTTCACCTCCGTCATCGGCGTGTTCATCTCGCACAGCAACGTGGGGATCGGCACTATCGTGGGCTCGGCCGTCTTTAACATCCTCTTTGTGATTGGCATGTGTGCGCTGTTTTCGCGCGAGATCCTCAACCTGACGTGGTGGCCGCTCTTCCGCGACGTCTCCTTTTACATCCTGGACCTCATCATGCTCATTTACTTTTTCCTGGACAACTATATCACGTACGTGGAGAGCATCCTACTTTTGGCTGCCTACTTTTCCTACGTGCTCTTCATGAAGTACAATGCCTTCGTGGAGCTGCTCGTCAAGAGCCTGCTCATCAGAAACCGGGTCGCTGAAGTTGAGGCGCCGCCAAAGGTGAGTTCGCCCGACGTTTGGGGTCTTGCTGGTCAGTCACCTGCTGGATTCCCAGGAACACTCGTCTGGTACGAAAGGACCAAGGAACTGCCTACAGAGTACGAGATTGGCACCTACCATCCATTCTAGAGGGTTCATAGCAGTTTGGCCCAGCCAACCCAGAGACCAAGGTCAATTTTTCTGCCCTGGACAGGTGAACAAGCATGGTGCTAACATCAAGGGTGGTTTAAGAGGAAAGATGGGAATAAAGGATAGTTTTGCTTTCCTCTTTGAACCACCCTTGATGTTAGCACCATGCTTGTCAAAGAGCAGGACAGTCAGGGAGTAGAGGATAACACAACTGGGCATCAGAGTGGGCATCAGAGTGTTAGGGCGTCCTCGGCTAATAATTAGGATATAACCCCATCGCCTACTTGTATGTTTTTAAGTACAGGGTTGGAGATTGGAGTTGAATGTCAATCATCAGCGTATCTGGATATTTAGCGCGAGGGCCTAAGATGATCTGACTTTAGCTGGGCAGCACATGTAACCCTTGCCTGCTCTGCCCTAATCAGATTAGCATGTCAGATCCTGTTAGCGTGGTTAAGTTTAGCGAGGAGCTGCACGCCGTCCTCAGGAGTCAAAGCACCACAGACTCAGCTCTTGTGTCATGTCATTCGCTCCTCATGGGCCTAAAACTGTGATTCCCTAGCTGAAAGTTGGACCCTCAAGCTCGTCTGTTGTTGGCTTGTTAGCCTCAGACGTGTTGCTAAGCAACCTGACAGTGAAAACATTTTTTTTAATACCATATATGGACATGAAGGGCTAAAGTTTGCTGATTGTTAGTGTCTGTGCGAGGCGTTTGAAGGAGAATTATTCAGCATTTCTCTTACTAGCTGCGACCACCAGAGGCTAAAATGCTACAACCATTACCGACGCATTAGCAACACATGCTGAGTTGAAAAAGATGATACTGGCTTTGATGAGTGGGATGATGGGACTGTGGTGGCCTAGTGGTTAAAGTACTAGACTCTATGGGCCAGAATGTCCAGGGTTCAAATCCCACCTCTGCCAAGCCACCACAATTGGGTCCCTGAGCAAGGCCCTTAACCCACAATTACTTGGATTGTAAGACTGTATGAATTGTAAGTCGCTCTGGATAAGGGCGTCTGCTAAATTATGTAAAATGATGTAAATATAAATGAGTGCCTTTACCGACGGTAAGAACCATTTTTAATTATTTAATTAAACGTGTAAAGGACCTGTAACCACACAGGAGAAATCAGAAATCAGAAATCAGCTTTAGGTATGTGAAGCGTTCGAAGGAGGTTGAGTCAGCATTTTTTAGGGACGCCAACTAGCATGATCTGAATCCGTAAAACTAAAGCACAAGAATCAGATGTTTAACCTACATTAAAGCAAATATGCCACCCTTAGGGGCTCCTGAACGTACTCCTCTGGAGAGGTGGTAATAAATTGGAGTTGAATTTCAGACCTAATCTGAATTACCCCTAGTTGTGAGCCAACAATGAACTCTCACCCAATCCATGTTCCTGTAATTGGCCCCATAGATTTTGGGATTGCCTTTGAAGTCGGGAATATCAACCAATATCAGGAGGACAGGATTACTAAAGCCTTTAGCAAGGCGCTAAATCAGGAGGACGCCAAACCGGTTTAGCGAGGATGACCAAGCAGGGTCTGTACAATCTAGCATACTAGCATTTGACGCACTGAGAACATCCCAAATGACATACAGATTAGCATATATATATATATATATATATATATAAAATGGTAAGGCCAGACTTTTTTATTGCTTGTTTCGCGGATGCGCCGACGATCATATTTGAAGAATACAAATATTGTATTTTGCGGATCCACCGCAGTACTAATGGTTGAAATTCAATAAACAAAAATATTGTATTTTTGAGCTTTTTCCAGATTCACTTTAATTTAATTGTAGATTAAATACATTTTTTTTTTATGCATTTTTATTTCTTCCTCATTCCTTGTATTGATTCCACATAGTCCTGGAAAAATTGAAAAGTGATGAAAAATAAAGATTAATTAATTTATTTTTTCCTCCCTCCTCAGTAGATTCTTAAGTAGGGACATCTGAGAAACAAGCAATTAAAAAAGTCTAGCCTAATAAAATATAACTGAGTAATTTACTTCAATTCAAGACCATATTTCTACTTATTAGCCAGTTTAGACAAATTTTACCACTAGCAATAGTGAAAACCATCCTAGCAAGATCACTACGTCATCTTCATCAGGACAGTCTATATATCTTATAGCAGTTAATATTTCACAGATTTGCTATTTGTCACCCAGAATCACAGCATTAACCATTGCTGATAGCATGTGCTACCGCCCGGCAATAATGCTAAAACCTTTCAATTACTAGGGTTTTTTTGGCCCAGGACAATCAGACAGCTAGCATGAGCGATAAACCCTGGGCCCAAGGCCTTTGTTTCAGGGGTCTGTTTGAGGACATTGGCATGTTCTGGTCATATCTAGGTCCTCCAAGTTCTACCGTCCTCCCAGAATCAGGTGTTCATGGGAGTGAAGGACTGGTGCCCTACAGTTGATGGGCTGTGGGTTTACAGATTATTGGTGATAGTATTGTGATATAAAAATGGAAATGTTTAACAGCTGATGTCCCTCTCTTTGTTTCCTAAGAGCACCGGCACAGGAGACGATGATAATAAACTCTCGGTATGTAAAAAAATGTATTATGTACATTTATAAAATAAATGTATTTATTTATAGTTTCGTGTTCAAATAAATGAATTGTTCAGCGAATTGCTCAGAAGTAAACGAAATATTCTTCTCTTTTGTTTACGACTCGATGCGCGTCACTGAATCGTTATGAGCTACGTCGCTCTTTGAATCAGTGAATAATTTGGTCATCATAAATTCTGTCCTCTCCTATTCAAAGAATCTGTGTTGGAATCATTTAGGCTTGACTCAGATTTACTTCTCTTTTTTGAACAAGTCAATATTCGACACAACCAAGATTTGCTCCTGTTCATGGGATTAGCTCTTTGAATCAGTGAATCGTTTGGTCATCTTAAATTATATCCTCTAATATTCAGAGAATCTGTGTTTGAATCATTTAGCATGAGCATGACTCAGATTTAGTTCTCTTTTTTGAACAAGCCAATATTTGACACAACCAAGATTTGTTCCTGTTTATGGTATTAGCTTTTTGAATCAGTGAATCATTTGGTCATCATAAATTCTGTCCTCTCCTATTCAAAGAATCTGTGTTTGAATCATTTAGGCTTGACTCAGATTTACTTCTTTTTTTTTAACAAGTTAATATTCGAACACAACCAAGATTTGCTTCTGTTTATGGAATAAGTGCTTTGAATCAGTGAATCATTTGGTCATCATAAATTCTATCCTCTCCCATTCAGAGAATCTGTGTTTGAACCATTTAGGCTGGACTCAGATTTACTTCTCTTTTTTGAACAAGCCAATATTTGACACAACCAAGATTTGTTCCTGTTTATGGGATTAGCTCTTTGAATCAGCGAATCGTTTGGACGTGACTAAGAACCTTTCTTCTCTTGCTCATGTGTCAGTGTTTGAATCAGTAAATACATAGTTTATTATCCGATGAACTCACCTTATAATAAATTAGTGAATCATTTGGTCACAACCTTAATTCTGTTCTCTGTTTTTCAGAGATTCAGTGTTTGAATCGCTGACTTGTTCAGTCACGGGCGTGGTTTGGGTCTTTCCAGTTCAGAGAATTGTTTTTTAAATCCATGAATCGTTTGGTCACTGACGAAATTAATTCATCTCTAGCTCTAGAAAACTCAATGATTCTCTCCTCTCATCATCTTTCGATGCAGTATCTGTATTTGATGTAGGTCTAAACTTCTTCACAATCTAATTAAGCACTGACTAACGGAATGAATCATTTAACTGAACTGAATCACATGAGTCGAGTCATGGTATGCAAATGAATGCAAATATCCCTTGATGTTTAGGCCAAGCCCCGCCTTCAGAGAGGGGTAAGCTCTGCCTCTTTACACAACTCGCTGATGAGGAACAGCATCTTCCAGCTGATGATCCACACGCTGGATCCTCTGAGCGAAGGTAACATGTTTGCATACGCAGCCGTGCACATATATAACAGTCTTCCATACAGTCCGGCTAAATATTGTACTCTTTGTGTTTTAGGGAGGTTTAAGGAGAAAGCGTCCATCTTACACAAGATTGCCAGGAAGACGGAACAAGAGGAAGCAAACGGCGTGGGTGAGCCTACAGAGCCGGACATTTACATTTATGTCATTTAGCAGACGCCCTTATCCAGAGTGATATACAATTAATACAGTCTTACAATCCAAGCAATTGTGGGTTAAGGGACTTGCTCAGGGACCCAACTGAGGCTGAGGTGGGATTTAAACCCTGGACCTTCTGGTCCATAGTCCAGTACCTTAATCACTAGGCCACCGCAGTCCCGGACGCATTCTAAATGCGTTAATAATGTCACTGATGAGGTCTGTACAGATTACCGTAATTCTCTGCTCTTTGTTTCTCCGCCTGCAGTGAATAAGAAACTCTCGAACAGCTCCAGCGTGGAGGTGGAAGTGACTCCACCCATGAACGGCACCGTCAAGCAGGTGACAGCATCACTCCTCGTAACTACACAATAACATCCACGTACCAACCCACTATAAATAACATTTTCCGGACGTAGCTCTGCTAAGATCAGTCTGGTGTTTGGCCTTACAGGGGGAGGAGCAAGAGGAGGACGAAGATCAGCCTCTGAGCCTGGCTTGGCCGCCTACGGCCCGAAAAAAAGCCACATACCTTTTCATTTTACCCATCGTGTTCCCGCTGTGGTTAACGCTACCGGATGTCCGTAGAGATGTGAGTTGGGAGTATTATTATATTTATTAATTGATTTATTTAGCAACACTAATGACAATATGTGATCAATCGGTGCCTTGTTCTTTATTTTTAGACTTCGAAGAAGCTTTTTCCCATCACGTTTTTGGGAGCCATCTCATGGATTGCAGCTTTCTCTTATCTGATGGTGTGGTGGGCACACCAGGTCAACAAACACACACACACACACACACACACACAAACACTAAATGTAGAGTAACTATGAGTCTCTAATTGGTTTCCTTGAACTGCTGGTCCAACATTATAGGACAAATGTGATCAACAGATGAGAGAGAGAGAAAGATAAAAATAGACTGAGAAACAGAGAGAGAGAAGCTCAATAAAAAAGCAGACAAATCCTAAATCCAATTAGCCGTTCCCTTCTGCTCACCTAAAGCAGGACATGTTAGCTGCTTTTAAGCGACGGCTTTTGTAACAGGACCAGAGCGAACAGCTTTGACTTTTAATGGAGAATCGAAAACAAAAAACGAAGCACGTTTTGTTTGCCGCAAACTAATTTAGTTTTTTTTATCCCCACCTGAAGTATCGGGGTGTTCAGGGGCAGACAGGACACCAGTCCATCGCAAGGCTGCCAGAAGTCACTGGAAAAATAATTTCTGCTTATAATGCCCAGCTGCACATGAAGGAGCTGGCAGAATTCAAACCCCAAGCACCAGCGATAGTGGGCGAGAATACAGTTAACAAAAACGATTATTATCTCCTTCAAACACACTCAAATTATGATTGCTTTTTCCACCCCTCCCCATTAATCCGGGCTTGGGACCGGCGTGCAGCTGTTTCCAGTTACATGTCTGGGGTGTTTTGCATACGCAAGTCAATGACAATTTGAAGGCGCCAGTTAACCTAGCACGCATGTCTTTGGACTGTGGGAGGAAACCGGAGTACTCGGAGTAAACCCACGCAGACACAGGGAGGACATGCAGACTCCATACAGAAAGGACCCAAGGGATTGAACCCTGGGCCTTCTTGTTGTGAGGCAGCGGTGCTACCCATGAGCCACCGTGCTGCCCACAGAACGAGTAATATCCAGTATAATATCCAGTATATTATCATCCAGTATTTTCGTCTTGTCCAATGACCACTGATGGCATGATGCAGCTCATGTTTGTTCCCTTTACACTGGTTACAAGGTAACAAGGCACCGGTGCAGTAAATAGAGTAAATAGAGTAAATAGAGCACAGACTCAGCATGTTTGCCTTTTTATATTGCAGGGCAATTCTCTAATCGAACCTCATTAACTGTAAACACTTCGTTAACAACCTGTCATAACTCGCTCAGCCTTACTATATATAACCTTTATGTTACTCCAACACTAAAAATGATGCTAAGCATCGAGAGGTGAGGTACTTACATAAGAGCCCAAAAGTGGCAGTTTGACAAAGCTGGGATTTGACCTCACATCATTCTGATTAGAGTTTACACCTTCAGCACTGCTCAAAAGACATCAAAAGTACATAATGTTGTGTGTTTCTGCTGCAGGTAGAATCTCACAGTCTATTTTTATGAGATAGATGAATGTCCGAGATCAGTGATGTAATATGCCAGCTCACCACTATGATGCCCCGGAGGTGCCTTACTGGCCGGGTTGGGTGTCACATGCAGGACCGATTGGCTGTACCTCTGGGAGAAGGGGTCATAACTGAAGGGGACAGTTCCTGACACTTTAGAAATTGGCACTAGAGCCCATTTTTGAATATCCCCTAATTTTTTGAGCAGTGTATATTTTATTTTATTCCAAGTATTATATTTTCTCTTCCTTTCTAGCTTTCATTTGATGAAAAAAATTGTTATAGACTTATTACATTTACAGAATTTAGCATACGCCCTTATCTTACAATCCAAGCAATCACGGCTTAAGGGCCTTGCTCAAGGGCCCAACTGTGTCAGCTTGGCAGAGGTGGGATTTGAACCCTTGACCTTCTGGTCCAGAGTCCAGTACTTTAATCGCTAGGCTACCACAGTCCCAGTGTAGCCTCTTCCATATAACATTTAGGTTTGGACCTCCCAAGGTTTCTTCTTTATAAAGTTTAGAGTGCTTTTCCTTGCCACTGTTGCCCTAGGCTCGCTTAGTTAGAGCTTTGTGCCTAGATCATTGTAAAGCTTCCTAGAGGCAATATTCTTTTGTAAAAAAGGCATTTATATGACATTTAACTTTGCCTTTGAAAATATGCTGGCAAACAATGAAAAAGAGTAGCGGTAGAAGTGAGTGTGTGTGGGGGAGGGGTCAAGCACGTCACAGATTGTGTCAACAAATTGGAGAACAGCTTGCCAAACGGGTA